>PVLD010019593.1:0-35997 GCA_004027595.1 Dinomys branickii
GGAACAGATGGGACGAGGGAAAGGAGAAAAGAAAGAGGCAAAAATGTATGTATATATATATGTAGATACATATGTGCAGGAGGGCTAACATGGTTCTACTATTGTATTATATCACTTAATGCTAAGGAATAGTTGATGACAGGTTATTCGATCAATCTTGTATGTCTGTATGTGTTATCCTGAGCACACACTTTGAAGAAATCAATTTGCAAAGCAGCAACTACTGTTGGTTTTCTGATGCTTTGTTGATAATTCAATTCTGATCTTACTGTTATTGTACTACTTTGTGCCTCTTTGTTAATGCTTTCCGGTTTCTTTTTTTTTTTTTTTTTTTCCTGTTGTTGAGATGATTAATTGTTTGACCAATTTCGCATGTCTGTATTTGTGTTCATGAATATACACTTCGAAGATATCAATAGGTAAAGCAACAACCATTGTTGAGTCCATGTCACATTGTCTGTAAATCAGTTTTCATTGTACTATTTCTTATGCTACTTTGTGTCTGTTTGTTAACATGTTTTTGTGCTTTTACTTTTAAAATAAAAAATAAAATAAAAAAAAAGAAAGCAGCCCAACTTACATGGCTTTTTAAAGTTGGAATGTGCCATTTATTTACTTATTATGTATGTATTTATTGTGGTAAGGACATAATAGATCTGCTTTCTAAACCAATTTTTAAGTGCACATTATTGTTGACATTATTACAATATTGTAAAACAGATCTCTAGAGAATATACTTTTACCTGATTAAAACCACTAATTACTAACTCCCCATCTGTCCCTCACAACAGCCCTTAGAATTCAATGTTTTCCTTTTTAGATTGATGTATTTAAGCATTTTAGAGAATTCATCTAAGTGCAATTATTCACTTTTTAAGTAAGTGCTACGTGGTGTATTTAAGCAGGGGAGTATTACAGAGGAAGGCAGACGCATACAGCAATGTGCACGAGGCTCAAAGTTAGGGTGCTGGGCAGTCAGGCCCAAGGACCTAGGTGTACATGCCGCTGACGTTTATTTATTTCAAGGACAAAAATATACAAGATCAACTGATGCTGCTAAATTAGGTTAGTAGCTACTTCAAGAGTTGAAGAGAAAAATTTGAAGAGACCTCTATGTGTAGCCAAGTCTCATTTTCATGATTTCTGTCTATGTGGCTATGTTTAGTTGTAATTCAAGAGGTTTTATCACATGTGCACTTCTACCAGGTGTATTTAACTAGCCTTTGGGAAAAACTGACAAGAAAAACGTGTTTTCTCTCCACAGCTACAGACTGACACCTAAGTATCATTTCCCAGTCCAATTTGAAGACGTATATACTGCTGTAAGGTGGTTCTTACGCAAAACTGTTCTTGACAATTATGGTATAAACCCTGAGAGAATCTGTATTTCTGGAGACAGTGCAGGAGGGAATTTAGCTACAGCAGTAACTCAGCAGGTAAGATGTTATTTCTGATTTTCAAGTTGTGCACTTAAAAACTGATAAATACGTATATGCAAATATAAAAGTGCAATGTTTGTAATATTGAGGAGAATATCACTACAGTGGATCATACCTCAAACTCAAACTGTCTGCTCTTGTCAAGGTTTCTTTCACTTTCTTAATGAAATAACAGTAATCTGAGTAGATCACGGAGTTACACTTTGACATGTGTTAGGGAGAGACGCTAGTCAGATGATGGGAGCAGAAAATGACCCGGGCCCTTTGGAGGTTCACGTGGCCTGAATAGTCACCTGCGGAGCAGCCTCCCAACACCCAACAGTCTGATGAGTTTGCGGACATCATAGGCACGTTCAAAATTCTGCATTATTTCAAGACAGATTAGAAATTGGGAGATGTGAATTGTCCTGAGATGAAAGTTGTTTGTAAATGTCTTTTGACCAGTGCACTGAGTCTTGCTAAGCATTCATCTCCTCATGTACAAAGAAAAATCCACCTTTTAAACTCACAGAGTTGTTCTGAGGGCCACTTGCATATATTCATATTAAAAAATCTGGTAACATTATATGATCTTTCAAAATATTCAAAATGATCTATTTTGAAAATTGTAATTAAAAAGTAGACAGATCCCTAAATTGCAGAATTTGGGGGTACATTCAGTACCAGTAGTTTTATACTGAAATAATACATAACAATTTTTTAGTATATTGCACATTGAGAGAACATATAAACCCATGTTTTAAAGAATGTATTCTCAAAAACTGAATGCTACGAAGAAAGAATTTATTTCTTTTCTTCAACTAATATTTCTGCATTCCATTGACTACTGATCTTTACAAACATTAGCATATTGGACCTGATATGGAAGAATAATTTTCATGGAATGTCTCACAAAGAAAACCTTCTGAAATCTACAAAAACATGTCACTTTGGGATCAAAGCAAAGTCAGAAATACTTCAGAGATTCTTTTTCTTTATGGCAAAACTTATACTAGTCCATTTTAATATTTGTTTATAATAACAGAAAAGTAATGAAGTTAAATTTACACTTCATGTCATTGCTTTTGTATGTCATTCTTAGTTGAAAAGTTATGACATATGCTTACTAATTATTCTTTGATCCTTTTGCATTATCCTCAAAAGGATATATCTATAGAGTAAATGATTTTTCTTAAATCAAACATGCTTACTGAAGGAGTATCTAGTTCTAGAATGTCCTTCAATTACTTCAAACTGTCAAAGTGGGTGATACAGTTTGCCTATTTCTTAAGTCTTTTTTGAGGTGCTGAATTTATATGTAGCCTACCTTCTTGCAGTTTTTTTTATTGTGTTCAAAGGAAATAATTTGTGTAAATCATCTTAATTCCTCTTTAGCTCTTAGGTGACCCAGAAGTCAAGACTAAACTCAAGATCCAGGCTTTAATTTATCCTGTACTTCAAGCTTTTGATTTCTTTTTACCATCATATCAAGAAAATTCATATATGTTGATTGTATCTAGGTCATTTGTTGTCAGGTTTTGGAGTGAATATTTTACAACAGACAGGTCACTTGAGAAAGCCATGCTTTCCAATCAGCATGTACCTGAAGAATACAGTCATCTCTTCAAGTTTGTTAATTGGAGCTCCTTGCTCCCTGAGAGATTTAGAAAAGGACATGTTTATAAAAACCCAACTTACGGTAGTTCTGAGTTATCTCAAAAGTATCCTGGGTTCCTAGATGTGAGGGCAGCTCCTCTGTTGGCGGATGACAGCAAGTTGCGTGGTTTACCCCTGACCTATGTCCTCACTTGTCAGTACGATGTCGTAAGAGATGATGGACTCATGTATGTCACCAGACTTCGGAACGCTGGAGTTCAAGTGACCCATAACCATGTGGAGGATGGATTCCATGGAGTTATTAATCTTCTGCAACTTAAAATTGGCCATAGACTGATTAATCAGTATATTAGTTGGCTAAAGAAAAATTTATAGCAAAACATGTATTCCTGATACATATTTAAAATGCCTTAAATGTGAACACATCATAAAATCCACATGGAATAAAATTGGTGTGTTTTGGAGAGATCTGTTGAAGTTCCACGTGTAGTTTAATAATTCTTCCTATAAATATTTTCTTTCTTTATTGTTACTCAAAAGGATTTCATGCAGCATTTCTCATTGCAAATGTGCTATTTCTGCCAACTCTCTTGTATATTGTAAATTTTACTTTTTAGTGTCTTTTTTCTTGTTCAATATGTTTTCTGTGCAAGAAGAGAAATGTAAGAAAAGATTCTCTATCTGTGTGATTTCAACATTGTAGTCATTGCGTGGGATTTGAAACACTCCTCCTGACTGATCCTAAATATCATTACACTGTAGGTAAATATTTTTGAGAATTACCAAATCCAGGAAGCACATGCCTAGAATCTTTATTACTTGGGAAGTTGAAGCAGGATGATTTCAAGTTGAAGGGCAGACGAAGGAATTTAGTAAAATTCTATCTCAAAATAAGTAATTAAAGGGGCCAGGAATATATCTCAGTAGTAGAGTGACACTGGCTTAAAACACACACACACACACACACACACACACACACACACACACACGCACAATTAAATTCATGACAGCATGAAGCAGACAAGGTAAACATGGCAGGAACTCAATTTACTGCGGTTTCTGAAACCAGCATTACATAAATTAGCATCAGCACAATTGGTAAAGGGATTTCTCAATTTTCATTCTCTTCTAGTTCAAATAACTGAAAACCAGTGTTTTCCAGAAGACATTTCCTTCTCCGTTTTTCCTTATTCCACATACATGGAGGTGAGGATGTGGCTTGCCTTGCTCTTTGCTCTGTGCAGAGAATCACAGCTCTGGTCTTGTTGGATGTAGCAAATCACAGCCTGGGCCAAACCCTGACTGTCCCCTGCTTCTCCTTTTCCTCGCAGTTTCTTTCCCTTTCACAATATCCACTGTGCCTTTTGGATTTTACTTACTTTTTCCGTTTCTCACACTAGGGAGACACTATGATGTTTAAACATGCGGGTCTGATTTATTCCATGTATGAGTATGGTCGCTAGTTGCATCCATTTACCTATAAAAACCTTGAGTTTATCTTCTTTATAGTTGCCTCTTTTTTATCCATTCCTCAGTGGATGGGCATTGGGGAGTTTCCAAGATTTAGCTCTGTCAAATTGCGCTGCTGTACACATGGGTGCTCATATATTGCTCTGGTACAATGTTTTCACTTCTTCTGGGAAAATGCCCAGAAGGGGAATAGCTGGGTTGAATGGGATGTGCCATTTTTGTCCTTTAAGTAAATGATTGTTTATGCATTACAGAGTTGTCAAAAGGAAGAGGATGTTGAAGAGGTATTAGAGGAGGAGAAGGAATAAGAGGGAGGAGGTGACAGATTTTATCACAGGCCATTTTCAAAACAGCTGGCAACTTCACCTAACAAGGCTACCTCAGTTTTTCATTACTCCACTTTAGGTTCCAAGAGATCATCTTATGTTTACTGTCAACATGTCACTATCACATCGGTCATTTCAGCACTATTTAAGACAGCCCCTTTGTCAATTTGGGTTCCTAGTTCCTGGGCATTCTTTCTCAAATAGTCTTGTGTGCTCCTTGAATAAAATGCACTTATGTCCATGACCTATAATGTGCCGTGACAAAAACCTGTCGCTTTTATGTACATAACAAACACTGAAGATCGCTCAAGCTGGGTCCTCATTTTTGGTAATAACTGAGGTATTTGTAGCTCCTGGAGTAAACCAACAGTGGACTCCTACACACCACTTCCCTATAATGTCTTCTACTCCTCACTACAGTATGGCCTACAGTCAGCGAGAACAGGCCACTCTCAGGTCTCTTTTGTCTCCCCCTGTCTACTGGTTTGTCAGAAGACACCCTGTACATACACGTTTGCAACTAAACATGGTGGAAGAAAACCACTAAAGTGGTGAAAGTTCTCTCTTAAAATAAGGGAAGCTTTTAACAATGTCATTCATGATGCCTGGGGACCATAGTATGCTCAGGTGAGTCTTTTCTTCTCGGTCAGTTATTGCCACCTATCAACTTGACAAGATTAAAAGATTCCTGGAGAAGCAACTGGATCTTAGCAGTGGCACTGGATTAATCCCCCGATGTTCATAGCGGAATGTACTGTTTGTTAGAAGGCGGGGCCCAGTCAGAGAAGCTGGGTAGCCTAAGGCTTGCCTTGGACTGTGAACTCTCCCAGGTGTTATTTCCGTGTTATTTTCCTTTTCAGCAACCATGAGATTAGCAGCTATGTTCTACCGTACTTTTTGCTTCAATTCATCCACTCTGTCGCCAGCCAACCACATACCGAATCCTGAGTCAAATTAAGCCCCTCCCCTTTTAAGTTGTGTGTATCCGTGTTCTTTTTCTTTCTCTTCTCACCATGTTTTCTTATCACCACCCTCATCACTTTTTCTTTACTTTCTCAACCTGCAAAAATTTTGTAAGAGGAATGACTGCGTCATTGCCATACTTAAGACTCAATTCTCTGTTCTATCCATGATATTTCTAAAAGCAAAGTTTGACCTGGAAGTTCTCCTTTTGTGTAAGAACTTCACTTGGCTCCGCATGCTATGAGCTGTTTGATTTCATTTTGGAGCCTAGGTCAGTCATTCTCAGTTGCATGAGCTATGTGTACAGATCTCTTCTGCTTGGAGAGTTTCTGGTCTCAGGGCTCAGACTCCTCCTTTATCTGAGCTCAGTTTTATGCTGATGATTGTAATAATCTCCTACGGTCTAACCTCTACCCACCTACAAGCACAGTGTGGTGTATAAGAAGGGCCTACTTGACCACACTTAAACATCTAAGGATTTCTCAAAATGAAGGTCTACCGTGTATGGACTTTTACACTTTACTAACTAAAAAATTCGAAATTCTCCTTTTTGTGACTGCCAAGAGAACCTTCATACCAAAACTTCACATTTTTTTCTTTCTTTAATACATGAATGCATTAACAAGTCCTTTTGGTAGCATCCTTAATTTATTTGAAGAACTGAGGCATATCTTATTTCCTTTGTTATCTTGTGGCATAGTAATTGGTTTTTCTGATCTTACCATGTCCCCTTAGAAACTACTCTGAACATATTAAACAGAAATTTCATTGTAAAATGAAATTGAAGAGATATCACTTATATGAGCAAAACTCTTAAAAGACTTCTTATCTAGCCCTGCAAACTTTTTGAAGCCTTCTATCTTTTGATTCCTTACAGTGGCTATACACGCAAGTTCAAGCAATCGTTACATCTTATCTACTAGCGAGGTTGTTATTTATTTATTTCTAATTTCATTTCCTGTTATCGCACGTTTACATTCCAACAGACCCAGCCTCTCTGTCCAAATATGTACCACAGTCAAGCTAAATAAATGCAAAATTACCCAAACCACTTATTGTTAAAACAATTATCTATTAATTATTGTAAAAGTAAGATGTTATTGAAGATTAATAGTACTATTTCTTTCTTGAAAATAAAAGATCAGTGAATTGATCACCTAATACAAAATAATAGATTGAGAACTGTAACAATTTATTGGATGACAATGTAATTCATGACTTCAACACAGTTTTTCTGCTTCTTCATAGAAGACAAAAAAAGATGAAATGGGTACAGTCAGATGAGTTTTGATTTTTGGTGTTAGATCAATTTTCCAATGCTATGCAAACAGTAAAATTTATCACTGTTAGAAAATGACAAGGTGACTTTTGGTACAAAGAAAAGAAATAAAACCACTTCAATATAATTTTTTAGTACGTTTTAATTTCATTAGCACATGTTTCCAGTACATGCATTTTAGAATCGTTTTAAGGGATAGGTTTATGCACATTATACGTTTGTTTCTTCTTTTTTAAGACACCTTTCCCTTCCCACTTTTCATCAGTTTTAACAGTAATTACAGATTGGAAATTATTTTCTTTTATTTTTTCTTAGTCTGCCTCCTTGTAGCCTTTAAAAACCTGTTATATAGCATAAGCTAAAATGGTAAAGGTATATAGCAGTCTCATAATGTATATCACACAAAATGTCTTTAAACATTTCTTTCAAGGTGGATTTTCAGAAAAATATCTAAATTCAATATAACTGAAGAAAATTCCAACTGAAACTCAAATATTCAGAACCATCTCTGAATAAATTGAAGTTACTAATTCTTTTAATTTCTAATATTTTAAGTATGGAAACACTTGAACTCTATATTTTATATATTTTGACTTTATTTTTATGCCATTTATAAAAATTGTAACTGTGAAACAATTTTCACAAAAAGTTATGGGAAGCAATGTAGCAGGAGGCGCTTCCTTTCTCCCCTCCCCTCCCCTCCTCTCCCCCCTCTCCCTCCCCTCCTCTCCTTTCCTTTCCTTTCTTCTTTCATCATTTATCACTATTTTTTTGCAAAAATAAACTGACATATCTGAGAAATGATGTGGCAAATTGTGTGGCCACTGTAGTGTATAGTAACTGGAGATAGCTCTGCAAAAATCCTAGAAACCAGATTAGTGTCATTCACTGATTTACTTAAATGTTAAATGTCAAAAGTTTCAAGTTATAAAAGTGACAACTTTCTGCTGGCATATTTTGGCAACTGAGAGATAAGCATTATTTTGAGTACTTAAATCAACACCCATCTGCATTATTATTTGGTATTATTGTAGATAGTAAGATTTTTGCAAATTGTAAAGGCTTCTTAAAGAAACTAGCAACATGGTTTTCATCCTCACATACCTTGCTATAGCTTGTGAATGCTAACCACTAACACAAATTATCAAAAACTAGGGGGTAACAAAGTTGAAAAAATATAATTAATACATATTCATTTCCAGAACAAACAGACTATATTAAATTTAGTTATAATCAGATCTGTCGTGGTGACATTACTGATTAGTATAGGAATTAAACAACATAGTTTTGCAGGTTGAGCACATTAAAACAATAAAATTAGCTATATATCATGCTGAATACACCACATAAAGGGCAATATGAATTTCTACAACTTCCTTAAGTATCTGATGAACTTGGCTAAATTTAAGGCAGAGGCATTCTGTGGTAAAATTACTGATTGTGTTAATTTTTGTGTTGATATTTTGAGATTATATTTTTATGTTAAAATACATGATAAGCCAGTAATCATATTTTCAGGATATAAGAGTAATAAAGATACAGTTAATGAGTAATAAAATACATGCAAATTTCTCTCTCTTCTTCTGAACAGAATGTAGAAAGCCCAAAGTCTAATCACACATTTAAGAAATTGATGCTTTATTAGTAACAAAGAACAATTGTTAGAAAATAAGATGATTGGTTATGCGTCTTTGGTCAGTAAATTGAACTTTAAAGGAGTTTTCTCATTCATAGACTGTGGGGTATGTTAACTTATCAGTCCTCACGGTGGGAATTAAAGGACATAACTATGGAATGCAAGTAACATGTGCTGTATTTATTATTATTCTCAGCTGCCTTATGTAATGAAACAAGATGACTATATTGTTCCTTAGGAAAAGGACACAAAAAGTTCCTCAATGGTAAAAACATCTAGGGGCCAATGGTCCCTGCCATGTGAAATAACTCATCGTAGAGCGTATAAATATTACGTAAGGCAAATATTACCATAGGAGATTTGAATAAACAAAACAGTGATAGAGCAGGTGTAATTCAATTGCTAACAAGCAAACATCACTACTGGATCAGAGGTTTTAAGTCATTTTTAATGACTTTATGTTATTTCTTTTATGTCCAAAGTGAATGCCAACAAAGCATGCAGTACGATCAAAATGTATGGTAAATGTATAAATTTAAAATATAAATACCATAGTAAATGTCATATTTCCCTTAAAATAACCCCAAATATTCATTCCACAGCTTCAAACACACTTACGGCATGTTTGCCACTTGTGGTTAAAAATGCTGGGTCTGACGCTGCTCAGCGCCGCCCAGTGGAGACAGCCGTGAAAGAAATTAGACCCTGTCCGCGCCCACACTGCTCGCTGGTGCCAACAACTTGTGGTTTCTGAACCTTCCTCAGATCAAGATGGATGTGCAAGGAAAACATTTAAAAATGATTCAGGACATCTAGGCGATGCTGACAGCATAACCAGACACTCGGGAAAGAGTATTTGCATGAGAAAGTGACGAGAATGATGGAACAGATGTCTTCTACTGTAATACTTTTTCAAATTTAAACATTCACTATTTACTTCATTGTTTTTTTTTTTTTCACTATTTACTTCAATCACAACCCCCACCAAAGGCGTGCAGCAAGATATATTATTTTCTCAGAATGTTGCTCTTTAAATACAGGTCATAAAATGCTTGAAAGTATTTTTTTCATGTTATAATATTTTCTAATTTGCAGCAATACATATGACTTCAGTAATAAAAGTGAGAACAACTCTTAAAGAAATTGAAGACAATTATATAGGGTCAAAGTTTAAAAACAATAGAAGATCATATTTTTAATTTCTGTTTTTACTAGTACTTAACACTGAATTTGCCTTGCACAGTGAGTGTACAAGTTCCTAGGTTGTTCCTGCACTTTCATTTCCTATTAAATAGAAGTCCTAGTTCCTTGAGCAAATGGTAAACTCCAGGTGTCAGGCAGGAGAGATGTTAGACTGGAGCAACAAAATGGTAGGAAATATAGTACTGTGTCACTGGAAGTGTCCTCTGCTGTGAAAGGAGATGATTATTTTCTCTTTGTATTCCCGTTCTAGAGCACACATGCACCCAAACAAGCACATGCAAACATAGAGACAAACACTGTAGGGAAAACAGAGAAACAAGTTGTTGTTTTTTAAGTTTTCTATATGCTTTTTAGCAGTCTAAGTTTTTCTGGCTGCAACTCTTAAGTGATATGACTGTGGCCAAGTACCTATCATTTTAAAACTCATTCCTTCCATTTATGGATGATCTTTAAATAGATATCACAGATTTGAACTCATTTGGATTATATAAAACTCGCTAAGGGTAGAGTTTGGTTTATGCAATACATAATTAATAAATATTCCCTACTTCTGTCTCCTTTAGTAGCACTCCAGTTTTTGAAGTCCTTTCTCAAGAATTACCATAACTAACTGCCAACATTTCGGTCTCTCCCACGGTAATTTGAATTGTGCAGGGGCCAATATAATGCTTACTTGCGTTTTATCCTCTCAACTCTACAAAATAAGTTTATTTATTTTTCTCTATTGCATGATGCAGTGTTTTACAACAAAGATTATGCAATCTGTAAGCTTTGAATAGATCACTGTTTCACAGTTTAAGAACTTGTTCCTTGGTTGTGACGCAGCTCACGCCTGCTTGGAGGAGGGTGATAAGTGTGGGAAACCGGCACAGCTGCCCACTCCTGGTCGTACACTGACCCCGCCCTTGTCATTCGCGGGATAGTTTTTGGATGTTCAGTGAAATTTTAATGTTACCCTAGCAACTCTAGAAGAAAGTGAGAAAATCTGCCCTGAAAAGCAAAGCAAAGCTCCTGGATGGGGCTGTAGCACACTGGCAATTCAAGCGGACAACTCACGCAATTACAGAAGATTATGTCTGAGTGCCTGAGGACAGAGAAGCTCAGAGATCACAGCGTGGGAAGAGAGTCGGTGTGCCTTCTAACTGCGGGGGTCCTGGTAGCATATTATGCATATATTTTCTGCCCGGTAATGTGGAGGAGCTGTGGAAAGTGACGTTTGTCAATGCACTACTGAAAACTTGTCTTCATCTGGTAAGTCTGAAATTTTATGAATCCCAGTGTCCATATGGGGCCGGGGATATAGCTCAGTGGTATAAGCGCCTGTCTGGCAAGTATGAGGTCCTGAGTTTGATTCCTGGTACAAAAGAAAAATTCAAAAGCAATGTCTGTATGTGATCATACATTCTAAAGAAGTTTAACAGGCTCAGATTTTTTTAAAAAAACTTATCCTCTTTTAAAAATAATGTAATAACTTTTGACTATTTACTGCCTAGAAAGATGGTTTGTTTTATGTTTGCTATTTTATTTATTGGAATCATATTTAGGAATATCTAGAGCAATAAGAGCATGCTTTTGAGCAGTTTATTATGCAAAAAAATTGCTTTGACTAGGTAGGTTTAATGTCACCATGGTCGTATTCCATTCATATTCTTTATTTAGTGCACTGGTGCATTACAACTTTACTTTAGAAATAACATAAGGATTGTGTGGTTACACACCAGTGCATTAGATATGCACCTTTTTGCAGTTTTCTTTGGATTCAGAATACAGAGAAAGGAATGCAAAGAATTTCTCAAGGAAAACTTGTATGAACAGGAAGGCTGGCAAATTTCTTGAGTATTCAGGTCAGTCTGGTAGGAACAAATGCAACGGGAACCCCCGCTCTCTGCTGGGAACAGGCTGCTTGCCGGAGTAGGCCAGGTGTGAGCAAATAATCCAGGTGTTTGCTCTTGCACCTGGGATATATTTCCCCATTATTTCTTCCATTGTTTAACTTCACTTTAACATTCTCCTTTTGGAAAGTAAAACAGGTGGATTTTATGTCTCATTTATTGAACTGAAATTTTCTGCCAAAACATTATGCAAGCACAACCTGTCACAGTAAAATTCACATTTTATTGTGGGTGGGGAGAATAAATTATAATCACATGAACAAATGTTTTCAGATCATGAGAATAGGCTTGAAAGAGATGAGACAGGAACAGAGATTACTGTGGGCCTGTGATGGGTACAAGTGTACTACATTTAGGATCAGAGGACTCCATAAACGCAGAAATATGTGCTAGTAAGCCAGATCATCAAAGAACCCAGCCATATTATGTATGAGATTAGGAAAAAATGTGCTCTAGCAGAGAGCAACAAGTACAAATCTCATACCTGCAAAATATTGACAAGAGAAGCAATCTCAGAAACCATTGGTAATGGGTGGGAATATATCTGCAGTTGAATTATGAGGTATTAGATGCGTTTTTATACACTGCTTTGTGCACAGTGGTAGAAGTTTTGATTTAATTCTGTGAATAATATGGAGGATTGAAAGCTTCAGAAGTGGTTTTATATTTCTAATATTCTATGTATTTGGAGTCCTATTTGGGAATTATCGGATTTTTTAAAACTTTTCATTATTAGAGACTATTTAATCATATTTCTATTTTTGAAGTATTCCTCATGTCTAATAGTTTTAAGTTCTATGTTCATTTCTACTTGTAATTTATGAATATATTGTCAGACAACTCAAAAGAAAATGTTCAATTTTTTCAATATGTTTTCCTATTGTTTCATTTTCTCTTTCTTTTGTTTTTGCGCTAAGTTAATTCCTCTATTCATCTGGTTGTAGTTTGTTTTGTTTCATGTATATTCCCTTAGGGAGCTTCCTTCAAATTCTTGTCAAATGAGCATATCTAGTCGCACATTTCCTTGAGGGATTATTCCGTGAATGAAGACTCCAGTCAAGAATCAAATTAGCAGGACTTAGAACACAAGTAAACATCATTTCCATGGTGTGTGGGCTTGAAGTAATAATTTTGAATGGGATCATTTTTTCTTCTCACAAATAAGAATGAGAATATTATCTGTATCATAGATACAAAGTGTGGGAACAATATTATCTGTGTCAGAGGTACAAAGTGTGGCAAACCTAAGTACATGTGTTCCTGCCAGCTATTCGTTCTCACTGACAGCTGTACAGGGTTCACCATCCCTGGTAGACCAAAGTCAGTACTGACTACAGCGGAGCAGACAACCCTCCCTCCCGCTTCCCTTTCCACCTAATTCAGTGGTATCTCCACATGTGCGTCTTGCTTTAAAGCACGCTGCTCTGTATGACCCATGTCCACTCATCTCCAAAGCATGTTAGTCCCTCTCCTAGAAGGGTGCAAGGGTTTTCCTTTATTTCAATTATTCCATTGATTTTTTTTTTTTTTTTTTTTTTTTTTTTGCGGTACTGGGGATCGAACTCAGGACCCTGCGCTTGCTAGGCAAGCGCTTATTCCACTGAGCTATATCCCCAGCCCTTCAATTATTCCATTGAATCCTTTCGAATTTTTCATTTTGATTAGTACAAGTTTGTAGTACATAAGGATTCCACTCACTGTGGTGAGATGATAAACGTACGTACCCCTCCTAGTTCTTCCGATGTCCCCCTCTTCTCCACTCCCAGCCCCTCTCTCCAAACTGGCCCATTTTCCTTTTGTAAAAGATCTAAGTCCCTGCTTCATACTTTCTACTTTTTTATTTCTTTGGTTTATTTATTCTTTGGGTTTGTCATTAAAAGAACCCATGCTACCTTTGGAGCTGTGTGTCCAATTTATTTTATTATTATTTTTTCAAGGTGCATCTGAAATTATACAAATGATCAAATGTATCCTTTTTTAAAGTAGCATATCCCTCAATAGAAGATTCTCCTCCATATGGAGATTCCTCAGAAAACTACAAATAGAAATCCCATTGGAACCAGCTACACTCCTTTTAAGTATTTCTCCCACAGCGTTAAAGACAGTATATTAGGGTGATTCAAAAAGAACAATTTTCACAGCAAGAAAATTCATAGTAGCTATATCTGGGAAGTTACCTGTGTGTCTACAAACAGATAACTGGATAATAAAATGCTTGGCTGAATGATTAAGAGGAGGACATTCTTTAAGAGTCTGATTTCTGTCACCTGCTCTTTGCTGTCAAAGTACTTGGTACAGAGCTCTATCACAAATTTTCATTATTTTTTAAAATTTCACATATTTTTCCAAATTTAATCTGGGGTTCTTTGTAGAAGGACTTATTTTGCTCATTTCGAACAAGTATAAAGCTTAGAAGAGAATGTAAGACTTTTTTGGACTAAGGATGAAAAAGTACTTCTTTGTGAACTACTGTATGCATCACCACGTTGCTGTGCTTTCTAGAATTAAGGGGCCCCATGTACAAGGCTGCCATTCTTCTCACCTGATGTAGGTAGGGGTTAATATCTACTTGTATGTTCAAAATTCCCTTTGGATTTGGAACCTGAAATCTAAGTTGTGTTTGAGTTTCTTTTTAGTGTACAACTATTGAGTTAATGAGGATTTATAATTTTATCGGTTTAATTGCACTAAGCATGAGCTTTTTGGAAGTCTCACCGCTTCTGATGAACTGTTCTCTGTGATGGAGACTGTTATGGTTTCTATCTGCATGTCCTCCCACATCCTCATGCAGTTATGGGGTGGCTTTCAGAGTTTATGACTGATCCATGATCTAATACTGGGATTATGGGTGTGAGAACTATACCCACCCTAGGGCGGATAGTTTGCGAGGATTATGGGTGTGAGAGCTATACCCACCCTAAGGCAGATAGGTTGTATATGTAAGGGAGAGAAAGAGGCAGCTGGCTGCCATTCCTGCCTGCCATTCCTCCCTTCTTGCACTTGTTGCTTTGCTGTGTTCTGCTGCCATGAACTGTAGCCCTCTGCCATGTGCCACTCTGCCTCAGAACCAGCCAAGTATGGGCTGAAACCTCCAAAAACTGTAAGCTAAATAAACCTTTCCTTCCTTCATTTTGGGTGTTGGGTATTTTGTCTCAGCAACAAGAAAAAAGTAGCCAAGACAGAGACCAAATTCAATAATACTCCACTTCGTGTATATGTGCCAAAGAGGAAGGCAGGTGCACTCAGAAGGGCTGTGTTTTATACCCATGGTGGAGCCTGGTGCTTTGGAAGTGCTGTTAAGTGAATGTATTGAAAATCTCTGTTACTGAGGTAGTTGGGAAGTTATGACCTTATTCAGAATGAATGTTTTCTTCTCTTGATTTGAGATAAAGAACCATTAACCATGGTTCTTATATATTGTTATCTTCAACGAAGTTGCTCAGATTACTAGATGTAAGAATGCAATATTGTTCAAACACTTAAAAAGAATAAAGGACATTAGAAATGATTCACAGTTTCACTCATCAAGGTAGCTAGGAAAACTGTACTGCTGGTATCTATTGGGTTGTTGAAAGGAACAGTTAATGCTTAAGCTTTTCCTTTTCTGACCAATTTGCATGTTATATCTGGTAATGTGAACAACTAATTTGAAGACAGTAATATGAAATGTAACAACCATTGTTGAATCCTTACTATGCTCTGTTGCTTTGAATTCTGGCATAGATAATCTTTCCTGGAAGATTCAAATCATTTTTCCCATTTATATGTATGCATTTCCCCATCAAATCATGTAGAACTGAGAAGACAAAAAGGTTTCCAATTTATTGAATTATATTAAGGAAGCATATATTACTGTTTGTGCTATTTTCTGTTTTATGATAGAATCTATTAATGTGCTAAGCCACTAACTCACCTATTTGCCTTGTGTTTGGCAAGTTTGTAGCAGTGTTGGAGAAACCTAGGAATAAATACAATTCTTTTGTAGTTTTAATTCTAACGCAGCAATCTCTAATCATCTTAAGTGAAGAGTGAAGAAGGTTAGAAGGTTAGGGGAGAAATTTGAATCCATTAAGTCATGCATGGGTGCTTTCTTAAGATAAAAAGTGTTAAATTTTTATCTCTTATTATTCAACAAGTGGAGAACTTGCAACATGTAAATCATGTGAGTAAAGGTCAGTGGTGCAGCATTTGACTGCATCATGTAAACAATGTATAGTAGATTTTTGTTCATTCTCACTAATATTCTGCTTTTATTGTTATATTTAAACTTTACATAAATATGACTTGCTCCCATGATGGGCAGCAGAGAAACTTGGTGCTGTTGTCATATCAACTGAGTAAGAGCTGTGTTGTTTTGCTTACTGTAGAGATGCCCTCTTACCAGGATTTGCTCAGATCTTGCACCACGCTTCATTGTTTCAAAAGAAGGGATTCTCAGTTGACTTCAAGACATTTTTAAGTAAGAGAAAGCCAGATGTACCTTGACCAGTTCTGAGCAAAACATCTGTGTGCATGCATGTGTGTGTGTGTGTGTGTGTGTGTGTGTGTATGTAAACACATAGGCATGCTTGCATGTGTATATTATATATTACTTGGGCACACAGAAAAAGTGACACTAGAAAAAAATTTTTACATATACTTGGATTACATTATCAATGGATATGATCAATTAGACTGGATTAACTTCTAATTTTAATTCTTAGATTTTAGGAATGAGTTTCCTGGAGTTAGAGGATTATCTATAAAAGGACACAGTAAATAATTCCTACATCTGAGCCTCCTTGTAAAAAATGAGAAGTAATATACTTGAAAGACACTTATCCCAGGATCTTGAAAATGATGGCTTAAAATATTAAATTTTATTTTCAAATTAAACAAAAAGAGGAATTTAGTTTCACTTGGTGTGTTTGATGAACAACCCGTGCCTGACATACGCATAGTTGGAGTTAATTAGGTAGACTCAGGCCAGAGCACTGTAGACCAGAGTAGATAAAAACTAGGTTCAGATTTAATTTTTAAAGAACTTGTTATAGTAGAAGACATATTTCCAAGAACAATGAGGTAAGTGATTTGAAACAAAAGTGGGTATTTTGGAGAATATTAATTACAATGTGTCTTTCATGGTAACAGTTTTTTAAACTTAAATATTCACCACAGTGTTCAGTCACAACCTTGTAGTTATTTAAATTTAACTTACAGAAATAGGTGGAATGGCTAAGGAATGGGACAAGATTCCTAAATCCTAAAATAAATAAACTAAGTGAAAGTATCCAGTCCCCAAAAGGCATAAATAATATGACTCTGCTTTATAAAATTTCTAATACACACAGATCTACAGGAGCAGAACGATTGAGGGAAGCCAGCTGGAAATGAAGAGGGTCTGCTGGCGGATATCGGGTTTATTTTGTTGGTTTTTGTCTTTTTTGAGTGATGACAATATTATAAATTTGATTGTGTGATATATGGAACTCTTAAAATCCACATAATTTTGCACTTTAAATAAGTGAATTGTATGGCATATAAAGCATATTTCAAAAAGTAGTTACATTAAAAATCAAGAAATTACATTTATTAGTCATTAATATGTCTTAAAGTATCTTTGTATTGATATATGTATAAATGATGAAATGAAAATACATTATTTATCACTCAAAATATAAAACATATGCAGCTATGAACATACTATTGAAGAATCCTAAGCAAAAGACTATTAAAGCCATTTAAGAAAAATAACCAGGTTGTGAACAAATGTATGAAAAGGTAATATACCTAAAATGAATTCACTAGGCTACACATCCACATATGATATTATGGTAGAAGTTAGAAAGGCCTGTGACTCCAAATGTTGGTAAGTGCAGTCATCAAAACACTGTCTAAACCGTAATTCATGTAGACGGGATGACACCAACATGAGACCCCCGCTCTATGTCAGGAGAAAAGATGAAAAACATTTGATTTAAGCATGCTGTTTGTAGGCTCAGGTACATAAGAGGAAACTGTGGAAAGTGACTGGCATAATCGACTCACCTTTGGTGACCCGGCAGTCCACTCACAGCACTATAATCATAAAGACCCCGTCATGCCCCGCACTGATATGAATCTTACTTGGCTGCCTGATCCTTTCAGGGCAACCTTCAGGGCGTGTGGCACCAAGACTTTCATGACAAAAGCAATCCTGGGCAACAAAGACAAGTCAGGTGGAATCACAAGCCCTGACGTGAAATCGTACTACAAAGCTACTATAAAAATAAATGCTATTTTAATTTGCATTTCTCCAATGACTAATGATGCTTTTTTCTCAAGTATTTTTTTACCATTTGCATTTCCTCATCTGAGAAGTGTGTATTCATCTCAGAGGCCCATTTTTGGATTGGATCTTTGAATTTAGGGGGCTGATTTTTAAAAATTCTTTATATATTCTAGATAGAAGTCCTTTGAGGGACAGTCAGCTAAGTTTTTTCCCAATTGGTGGGTTTTCCTTTTACTTTGCTACTGTTTCTTGAGATGTGCAAAAACTTTTCAATAAAATGAGGTCCCAGTTGTTGATTATTTGAGAATGGTGTGGCTAACTCTCTGCTGGCTCCCTGCCTTTCTCATTAGACACTCCTGGGTGCATCTCTCAATGCAGGGAGAGTTGTAAAGTGCCTGTGAAGCTTTCTCCTTGGACAGTGCTTTCTTCTCTTAGTATGGACAGCAAATCATTTCTATAAATATCAGCTGAATTGGTTAATATATTTTTATTTTTCCTACAAAAAATTACTTTTTGTTTTCAAAATACTCTTTGTGAGAAGCACCTGCAGAGTTTTTGCAGGAAGGAAATTTTGCATGAAACTATATGCCATCAGATGATTCATACTATCTCCTAAATTTTAAGAAACTCAAAATCTGTAATCACTGTGCTAGGAATAGCTGACACTCACGGACCTGTGGAAAATCCAAGTGCTTGTGTCCTAAACCAGACTGCCGTAGGCAGAATCCTCGATTTTGAGCCAAGTGTATACAGCTACTAAGCCCATTTGTTCACAGATTTGATTCAGATCTGTTATGTCTTTGGGGATTGTTTGTCCAATTGACCTATCTCTTAGTATCAGAGGGTTGTTTAGGTCTTCTATTACAACAGTGTTCTAAATTATTTGTTTTTTTATATCTGTTAAGATTTGTCTTGCAGAGTTTGGCACTCCCGTATTTGTTTCATACATGTGCGTGATTGTTATTGCATCCTCTTCCAGTTTTCCCCTAACAAGTGTGTAGTGACCTTCTTTATCTCTTTTGATTGTTTTCAGTTTGAAGTTTACATTGTCCACAAATATAAAGGTACCTCTTCTTTTTTCTGGGTTTCTGTTGCGTGGAGAATTGTTTCCCACCCTTTGACTTTCAGTCTATGCATTTCCTTTCGAGAAAAATGTGTTTCTTGCATACAGCATATTGTTTGATTTTGTCTTTTACTCTCCTCTGCCAGTCTGTTTCTTATGACTGATGAATTGAGGCCATTTACATTAATGGTTATAACTAACATGTGTTGGCTTATCTTTGCCGTAGTATCTACTTGCTGTTGGTTTTCTACATTTTCTACCTGGTTAATTGCTTGCTGTCCTTGAAGGTTCCTTTCTATTGTTGTTCTTGGAATTGTGGTCATTTTGTCTCTGTCTAGGATATCTTTTAGTACTCAGTGTAAGGTTGGTTTGGCACTCATGAGGTTTTTCAGTTGTTCTATGTCATTGAAATGTTTTATATCTCTATTAAATTTGAAGGATAGTTTGGCAGGATATATCAGTCTTGGTTAGAAGCTGTTTTGTCTCAGGACCCGTAATACTGAGCTCCAAACTCTTCTCAATTGGATGGTTTGTGTTGAGAAGTCTGCTGTGTTTCTGATGGGCTTTCCTTTATAGGTGATCTGTTTCTTTTCTGTAATGGCTTTTTTTTTTTTTTTTGTGGTACTGGGGATCGAACTCAGGACCCTGCGCTTGCTAGGCAAGCACTTATTCCACTGAGCTATATCCCCAGCCCCTGTAATGGCTTTTATTTATTTATTTATTTTTTGGCGGTACTGGGGATCGAACTCAGGACCCTGCGCTTGCTAGGCAGGCGCTTATTCCACTGAGCTATATCCCCAGCCCCTGTAATGGCTTTTAATATTCTCTTCTTTTGCTAGATATCTGGCACCTTGATTATTATATGTCTTGGTGTAGCTTTATTTTATTATGACTATTTGAAGTTCTGTATGCCCCACTTACCTGTATGTCAGATTCTTTTTCTATGCTTGGGAAATTTTCTGCTATTACTTCTGCAAATATTGGTTTTGTGTCATTTGTGTTTCCTCCTGCTGTTTGAATGACTCTTATTAGTCTTACTTTATTTGTCTTTGCCTTGTCTTTTTTAAATATCTGTTTCATGCATTCTAGTTCACTCCTGTATTATTCATTTAACATTTCCATCAGTTTCCTATGCTCATCTTTTTTTATATATGTCTTCTTTAGATGTGCCGAGCAATTGATTCACTATCGTTGTCATTTCATTTTTCCTGAGAGATTATTTCAGATCTGTCGTCTTCTGTGGCCTGATGGAGTTGTTTCTTTACTCCATTGCAATCATTTCAGCAATTTCAGGTGTGTACTTACAAAGTTCTCCTCTGTCGATGCCTCTTGGACATGTTCTGGGCGAGATGAAGTTCTGAGATTGCATTTTAGTCCTTAATCTTGTCATTTTTGATGCTGGAGGCAGAATACCCAGCCTCCCTCTTCCCTGGAAGTTCAGCAAAGGTTGCTAGTGACCCTAGTATTCCTGGTGGTCAGACTTTCAGTGTCTGCTGAGATGGGCTGCTCAATCTGGGGTCTTCTGGCAGTTGGTGGAGTATACTTAGTTCTCTCAGGTCCCAGACACAGACTGTGATGTCATCAGATCGCAGACCATATGACCCAATATCCCCAAGCAGCTCAGAGCATGTGTATGTCCCAGAAGTAGGCTGCACTGGTGGCATGATCAAGGACTACTTGGTTTTGTTTCTCCAGGCATTTCAGGGCGCAGGCAGAGCCCAGACAAAATCTGCAGGGTCAGCAGTTCATGGACTGCCTGATTCAGTGTTTCCAGGCACCTCAGGGCACATGCAGGCACCAGATTCAGGCGGCACTGGCAGTGATCAAGGGAACCCTTTTTTGTGTCCCCTGGGAGGTCAGAGCATGCTCAAAGCCCAGATGTGAACCAAGGTGTCAGCAGTTTCACAGACCACCTGATCTAATCGCAGGCAGTGAGGGGCACAAGCAGGGGGTCCAAATGCAAACCCTAGTGTTGGCAGTTTGTGGGCCTTCTGAGCCAGTATCTCCTGGCTGCACCAGGTGCACGGTGGGCAGAGACACAGAATGTAATGGCAGCAGGATTGACAGTCACCTACTTTGTCCCTGGGAAGTAGATGGGTTTTATCTGGTTCTCTTGCTGTTCAGCCACAGTCGGTAATATCAGAAGATTGCTGACTGCCTACTCCAGAGTCTCCAGGCCACTCAACACAGGCAGGAACTAGATGCAGGCTGTGCTGACAGTGATCACAGGCTGCCTATTTCTGTGTCCTGGAGCTCAGAGTGCGCAAAGCGAGGTTCAAAGTATTTGAACTACTCAACTGCAATGAACTCCAAGGAGAAGGAAATCATTTTCAAGTGGTTAAAAACTATTAATCTTTTAATAAGTATTTATTTAATCTATCTATTACTAAAGTCATCACCTAGTATAATAATGACTACAAAATTAGGTGTATTAAAAAAAGATGAAAATTCATAGATTTTGGAAGAGTACTTAAAAAATTCAAAATTTACCAAGCAATTTTTATTCATAGGAGCCAATGTAATGAGTTATAAAATTAATTAATTTATTATTTTACTTATTTGATTTGATACAGTTTTACATGATTTGATAATGTAAGTGTAGCCCCATGGTAATTCTATTATTTGAATAACTAATGGTTGCAATTTTGCTTAAAATGTTGTGACTAATATTTTGTTATAAAATCTGTCCTCTTTGGAAACTAAAATGTTCAATCTGAGAATAGTGATTAACAGAGATCAGGAGGAAGGATGGATAAAAAAGACTGGATTAGAAAACTGTTTGCATTATATCTGGAGGAATATCCCAAAGATTTATAGTTTTGTATAATTGATATTTTTAATAAGAATGATTATTTAAAAATTTGAATACATAAAAATAAGGTTTTTCCTTGGATATATTCCACAGAGAGAAAGACAACTGTAATGGGAGTGGGTGTCTTTTTGTGCACGTAATGGATGTCAGGGATCCTCTAATTACCAATCATGGCCTCACAATCATTAGAGGACCCTACTTGGAAAAGATAGAAAGAGCCATTGATAAAATCAAGGCCAGGACAGATAATTAGTTAGACTTGTAAAATTTAAGGTATTTCATACAGAAAATAAATGAGTGTCATATCATGTTCTAAAATTATTCATAATAGCATATCATTTATCCCTAAGGTTGGAGCAGAGTCCACTCAATACTTAACAAAAAACACCCAGTGGGATTCAAGCCCAAAGACTGCATATGGACACCATTCCTCTCTCCTGATACACTACCCTTCCACATGTGCGCTCCTGGTTAATTGGCTGTGAAATACACACTTGATGTTGTATTAGGCTAAAGGGAACTTACTGTTATAATGGGACTACAGTAACGTTCAATAAAAATTCAAAGCTTGGAGTTTGCTGTTTCTCGCCTATTTACGTACTGTTGCAGTTCATGGCTGTGGAACCGTGCTAAGGATGACGGATTACTCAGCTTCCAGTTTAAACCCCAAGGAGGCCCACGGCAGCTGCCTTACCTGAAACCGCTCAGTGCGAGAGAGTCTCAGAATAAAACAGCCCCAATCTGAGGCTTCTGTGGCTCTTCATTGATAGGTCCAGGAAGCAAAGACAAAGAAAAAAGAAGAATACTTGTACGGAAATTCATACAGGCAATGGGGAAAGGACAGGGAGGTCTGTTTCATCTGTTACATGACTGCTGTTCGGGCCAATCTAAGTAATTAATCAGTGTATGGGGAGGACAAGGGCTAGACATATATTTTTTTAAGGCATTGTGTTTTGATCCTACATGGACTTGTGGCCCTGTAGGTTATCTTTTAATCTTCAGCCATGAATTCTGGGAAGTTTTGGGCTTGTGCCACAAATGTCCCTTTTTCTCCATATGTCAATCTCATACATCACTCTGGCCAACACCACCACAACTTACATCCAATAGTAAGTGAAAGTAGGAGTTGTGTTTATTTTGTTTTTTTATTCCTCTATTTCCTGAAACATTGAGTGGTGAAAGTCTATTTTTGTGTGTCATCAAATCCTGCCACAAATCAACCTATAATTCTGATTCTAAAAATGCATAATATTACTGTTTTTTTTCTTCTGAGATAAAGTCTCACTATGTAGTGCAGGCTGGTCTTGAACTCTTGCAGCTGAGGCTGGCCTCCAGTTTATGGTGATCCTCCAGCCTCAGCCTCCCGAGTGCTGGGATTACAGACCTGCACCACCATGCCCAATGCATAACAAGTCTTGAAAATGCTATCTTCGTGAAAAGCACTACAGGAGTTGGTCTAACACTATGAAGCTAAATGGAGACCTGCTCTTTCTTCAACTCTTGACTCAGACAGATTTTTCTTCTTGTATTTTTCTGCTAAATTTTTTCCTTATTTGCAGTAACACCGAAATGTGTCCTTTTTCATTGCTTGCAGCAGTTTACGTGATCTCCAACTCTATTCCCCCATACCTTTCAGTACATTTCTGTCTAAAAGTTAAGCAGCAATTGCTGCATCAATAAGTGAACACACAAATAGAAAGTATCTACATGCAAACAAAATGTATTAAGATTGCGTAACAAACAATACTATTATTTTTATAAAATGCATACATCTACTACTTGTCGAATAACAATTTGTTGAGTCTGTGCAGAAAATAAGTTAATGTCTGAAAAATCAACTCTGCATTTGATTATTTAATGCATTGAATGCTCATTAAAACACATTGGTGCCCTTTCCCACCAAGTTACTTCCCTGTGAATTCGTTCAATCTATGAACTAATGTGGTTAGTTGCTTAATGTTACTAAATGACTTCACAATATTCAGAAAGTAGACTGATAAACATAATGTTTGTCATAGTCCTGTTTTCTTTTTGTTATAAAATTTACAATTTGTATGAAATCAAAATGTTATTTATCCAATTGTGAATTCACAGTTCCACTATTTTTACTGTACTTTTAAATTTCAAAAAATATATGATTATATTTACAAACTTACACTCCATATTGAGTGTCTGCAAAAAATACAAACAATTTAAATATATGGATAATATCACAATCATGCAACCTATGGTTTCATATATGTCATTTAAAGACTTTTAGATGAACTTTAGTTCATAAACTAAAATTCATTGTTATTGATTTTTTCTCTTTAAAATAACATGAATTTTAGTGAATTATATAGTGCATGTGTCATGGAGGCCATGGAATGGAACGAGAAATCAGACCAGGTGGAGCGAAGATGTTCCCTTTGGGATCATGCCACCGGGTACCCACACCCTCCTTCAGATCCCAGATCCAAGCATGACGTGTAGTCGTGGATTCTTAAATACGTTAATGCACTGAGAATTATAGAGGCTCTCAGACCCTGTCACGTTATTGAACATCCACCTCTGAGTGAAAGAGGCTTTGCGGGGACATTCATGACTTAAACCTGTGCCCCCTTAAAAAGACTCACGCGTGTATGTTTATGTAAACTATATTGAATCAATCTCTGAGAAGAGCCAAATTTTCAGTAGTTTCAACATTACTGGAAAGGGCAAGACCAAAGTCTCCTCTAAGACTCAAAACACACTTTTAGCCCTGAGCCACTGTAAAATTTCAAACAAACTTGAACACATCAGGCATGAAATTGCACAGGCTAATATTCCCATTGGATACAAGAAGAATAGATAAGACTGAATTGGAACAAAGCAAGACTGAAATCTAATAAGGCAAAGTTTAAAAGATATAGTTGCATGTCTTGGATCTGGGGCAACTTGTGATGAGATGTAAAATCTAAAGAAGTTAGGAAGATGCACATCTAAGATCTCATGGCCTCTTCTTTGGGGTGAGTATGCTCACTGCATGCAGCTTGCCTCAACAGTGTTTCTCCAAACTGGCTTCTCCAAATTCCTGGGGATCTCAGCGAACTTTTCACTTCACTACACAAATTTGTACAATATCTTCATATGGGCACACTGCCTGGGCTTTCAGGTCTTCTTTGGAAATCTGTGTGGAAGATTTCATCACTCCACAGGACTTGCATATTGCATTTCTTTAAAACCAGCACAGCATACATGATACTATAGTCTGACAACATTTCAAGCAGAGATTTCCAGGCCCATTTGGCCCATGGTTGCAGAGACCTTACAGTTCTAGAATATCCAAGGACTGTGAAATTAATTCCAGAAAAAACATTCCCTGCACAGTAATTCTCGTGCAGGGTATGTTGCATCTCTCTTCTCAGAGAAGTCTTTAAAAGCACTTTCACTTTACCTGTGAGTACCTTTGCAACCATGGACGGGTGGGGTTGTGCTGGTTTCTGAAATGTCCTCAAGTCAAATTTAGTTTTATCCTGAGGGAAAATACTAGTCTTCTTTTCACGGCTAAGATGCCCCAGCTTGGCAGGCAGTTCAATCTTGATGAAATTGTTGATATTTCACATCTTTTGGATTTAATATTTGCTCCTGATTCTCATTGTCCACCATCAGGCTAGTATCTTCCATCTCATGACTTGGTTTTTGGACTGCCTTGACTTCTCCTCTACCAGATTATGATCTCAATTTATTTCAGTATGCTGGTCTGCTGAAATGTGACCAGAACCTCCTGACTATCTCAACTCAGCATGCTAGGTCTTCTCCCTCCGGCATTGCAAAAATTTCCCAGACTCTTCTTGAAAACTAGTTTCAAAGGCTTCTGAATCAGAAGGTCAAAAACAATGACACCAATGACCCCAACTGTCAGTTACCAAATATTGTTTTAAAATATCCTGCATATTAAGATCCTGTCCTTACTGTTCAATGTGCTTTTCTCCACCGTTCATGCCCACAGGCCTGCTATCCTGAGATTTGCCAGAGTGGTGTTTTCACTTCTCACTCTCTGTGTGTCACAATACTCCAATCTAATGAGTTAAGACCATGTGTATCTATTAAAATCACTGCATATTTTTCTGTCTCTCACCTTCATGCCTTTTCTTCTCTTCTCTCTCATTTTGGAATCCATAAGTTATAATTTTCGTTCTTCCCTGATGGGTAACCTGAGTTAGTTTCCCTAAGTCTTACTGCCACTCTCACCCGGCTGTATCATTATCACGCTCAGAGCAAACATCCCTTGCACCCCTGCTGTACACCTACGGCAGTCCAACCTGGAGAAAAACAACTCACCCTGTCTCTCCCGTGTACATGGCAACCAAATGTGGGTACAGCCTTAAACTACCAAATTCACCGTAAACTACCAAATTCTCATACCTTCCTATTCACTGTGTGATCCTGATACATGAATATCTATTTCACACTTTTTCCTTTATTCACATCGCTGAACTATACTTTTATTCACTTCTTCCTAAGAATATATTTTCCTGAAAATTCAGAATTATTTTGCAACCCCACAAACATTTTCCACATCCTTGGCTATCGAACTGCTGCACCTTTTCACAAACACTCTGCATTCAATTTTGTCGTTATTTGTTCTTATATATAAAGATGGTGCGTTAGGTCACAATACAGTTTTAATTATGTAAAGCTAATTAATTAAAAACTAAGTAAAATTAAATATGAACTAAGAAATTAAATTGATTATCTATTACAGTACCAGAGGCATTACCATTATGTGCTCTGAGAGTAATCCCTTCAGTTGTAACACGTTTATCCCATTATTCTTGACACTTTCTGAAGAGGATCTGGAATACGTTTATCCTAAGTGTCTTCTATTGCATTATTGTATCTGATTATATGTGCTAAATTGATTATAGCACTTTCCCTTTTGTGGTCATTTTGACTTGGGGTACATCCAGAATTCTCAGGGTGCCGGATCTAGTGAGTAAAAAATGTTCTTACAGGTCTTGATTTCCTCTGGATGGCAGAGTGGAGCAACATTAAGCATAATTTTGTTCACAGATTCTAAAAATATAATATTAATGGCAGAACTGCTTGAGAAAGCTGCAAGAATGAAGGACTGAGTGTGTTTGAAGCAAGGAGGATAATTTTGAAGGAGACATTGAAATGTCTTTTGTTGCAATTTTTTTATTAAACACATATTACAATTTTTATTATTCCTTGGGTATCTGTTATGGTTGATATATTGTGTCAATTTGGGGAGTCTAGAGGTTTGGCTGAGTGACTCAGCAGAAAACCAAGGTGCTTACTTTGTATACATCCTGAGCCTGTGCAAGAGGAGGGCATGGAGATTATGGGAGTGCTACAGGGCCCCCGGGTGGGGGCAGCCTGTTTACAATGTAAGAGAAGGAAAGAGGCTGCTTGCCCACCCTTCACCCCTTTTGCTCTTGTCTTTGCTGTGCTCTGGTGCCATAAATGTTTGCTCTGTGCCGTGGGCCACTCTGCCTCTGAACCAGCCAAGTATGCACTGAAACCTCCACAAACTGTAAGCTAAATAAACCTTTCCTTCCTTTATTTTGGGCATTGCGTATTTTGTCTCAGCAATGAGAGAAAAAGTAACCAAGGCAGTATCCTAACCTCTTTTCCTTAATGCGGTCTACGGTATAAAAAGCCTGAATTTAAAACTTTCCCTTTTAAAATATTATCCTTCCTCTCCTCTGTCAACATATACCCTGAGATTTAGAACTTACACAGAATGAAAGTGAAAACTTGAACTCCTCTGAAGAAAACAAAAGCGATCCTTCTTCTCCATTTCCCTTTTATAGAATTCTGGTGGGAATCCCCCCTAGGGAGCATCTTCCACTCCCAGGACTACGCCTGACCTGTGACAGCTGTCGGCGCCATCTGACCGCCTCTGTGTGCATCCATCTCAGCTGTTTATAACATTCCCCCTCTGAAGAAGTAACTGAACTTCCATGAGGGAGCAATGGGAGATGACCTCTCCTGCTTCTTCAGGCTGCAGGGACTCATAGTTGCTGATGAATAGTCAGAGATGCTCTCAGAGGGTCCGCCTCAAGGTCCTTGTGGAAAGCAGACATTTTTATCTTGGATAGGCGTCTAGCTTTAAGTGTGGGGGAGACCAAGCCAAAGAAATAGCTAAGTATGTATGGGCCAAATAGTAAGATCAACAGGGTTATTATGAATACATTCAACAAAGATTTTTACCAAGAGAAACCAGTAATTGCTTCCTATAAAGATGATAAGGATAGGGTCCAGGGGATTTTGGAATCTGACATATCATTGATTTGTTGTATAGTACCTTGAACAGCTATTCAGACATTAGCAGAAGCAACAGGAATATACACACATTTAGATTTTCCAACTGTACAAGTATCCCACTGTGCTGCTGTTAGAATGTCTAATGTGATACGATTTTGGAGGATGGGCTGATTTATTAATTTTACTTCTTTATTTAGGAGAGAGACCAGCTGTCATATAACACTCTCTCTAGGCAAGATCTGGTGGATCCCAGTAAAAGGAATCTAAAAATAATCTAGCATATTTATTATAGGTTTTATCTGTATGATTACATGGAGTCTGATATCTTCTGGGCAAGAACAAGATTTTAGGAAATTAGAACATGTATCATCAGAGCAAGAGCATTAGAGCTGACAGGTAGTTTAGAAACTGTCCTAAGGGATCGCATTTGTAACCCAATGGCTCTTAGATCCCTTTACTGATGGAGTTGGACATTTTGTCACAAGTCCCTCTAACTTTAACTATAATTCTCTCTAAATTTTTATGACTATGAAAGCCGGAATAACTCATTTATCCAATGGAAAACTCTGAAGTTTTTGTACATGAACAGCAATATATATTACATTTATACAAAACAGTCTCAGCACCATTTTTATTAGTTGGCAACCTGAATATATGTTACAGCATTTAGACAGGATAAAATGGCTCAGGATGAGAGCTGGGCTTTTAGGCATAGCTAAAAGGAATGAGTGAAAAAAAGTTATCCCAGTTTCAGTTTAAGTGAGATTTTTTTTTTTTAGTGATTTTTTTGTTTAAGGTATGAAGACTAGAAGGCAGGTCAGGGTAGGGGAAAGACAAAGAGACCTGTCCGATTGTCCAGCAGTGGGCTGTTTTTTTTGTTTTTTCCTTTAGTCATGATTACTTAGGGCTCTTCCATGGAGATGATGGGTAGAGATGAAAATTTGGCCAGAAGGAGGAGGCAATCCCGGGCCCTTTTGTCTTCCTGGACCACCCGGAAAGGTGAGACTGAGATCTGGGGCCTCTGCCTCGGAATGCAGCCCCACTTCCAGAGGCTACCTTGGTAATCAGGGCACGGCTTGGAGGCCTCTGAAACGCAGTCCCGCTGAAGGTGGCCTGGCGTTTGACGGTGGGAGCAGATGAATTTAGTCCCTGAGCTCTTCTTGGAGCCCAGAGAATCAGCCTTAGGGCCTGCTTGGTGGCAGGCGCTGAAACAAAGGGAGGCACTTTCGGGTCTATTTCTTTCCTCTTCCTGCTTTTCTCCCATTCCCCCGTGTAGAACACTAAGGAGTCAGAAAGGCACCAGGTGAGCTTTCCAGCGCAAAAGCAACCTTTTGTAGCTCTTTTTAATATCTGGGGTTGACTGGGTAATAAAAATGTCTTTAAGCAAAATCTGCCCTTTTCTTGAATTGGGAGCTAAGGACGTATGTTTTACCAGTGCCTCCGGTAAACATTCTAAAAAAGCGGAGGGGTTCTTGCCCCTTTCCTGAAAAATAGCTGAAAATTTAAAATAACTAGAG
Organism: Dinomys branickii; assembly: GCA_004027595.1. NCBI lineage: Eukaryota > Metazoa > Chordata > Mammalia > Rodentia > Dinomyidae > Dinomys > Dinomys branickii. The sequence goes on from PVLD010019593.1 coordinate 29,699, forward strand.
GGCTTGGTTTCTGTCTTTCTTAAACCTTTATGAACACACACTTGAAAATGTCTCCTATTCTAACGTCCCATGTAGTTGCTAGGCCAGAGAGGATCTTGCAAAGGGACTGCTTGGGCTCTGGTGGGAACTGGCAGCTCCTCTGACCATCTAGCTTCTGGTTGTTTAAAACTAACAATATGATGTGCATCCCCACATAATAGCAGCTTGAAATGCTGTTTGTCTCTCATTAGAAGTCACTGTTTGAGTTAAGATTACATCTTTCCAGCCTAGCTTATAGGTCTGAATAAATCTTCTAAAAACATCAATATATTTATCAGAGTCATCTGAAAATATTCCTAGTTCTAGCTTGATCTGCTTTAAGTCATTCCGAGAACTACACACATAACATAGGCATTCTTTCTCATATAGGTCATAATTATACCTTGAGCATAAATATGAATTATTCCCTAATGTAAAGAAAGTTTGAACGTAAGGCAATTCCCACCATTTCTGTTCCTGTTTACGGTATGATTTTAGTTGTAAGTGAGCATCACAATCAATACCTCCCTCTGCATTTATTTTGGCTCTGGGGGGTAGGTAGGCCGTGTGCAAGTGCAGAAAACTATCAAATGGCTCTTTTTTAATGCCAATGCTTAATTATGCACTCTAAAGAAGTAAGACACTTTCCCTGTCAATATGCCATGTCTAAAATACAAAAAGAAACAGTTTGGGTGTCCCCTCCTTATTTTTAATTCATCTTGTACTCTCAAGGTACCTCTCAAGTGGATTCCACTTCAGAGCAGGCGGATGCCACCTGGAGAGAGGAGAGGACAAACTCTAACCAGTCTACCCACCCTCAAACTGATGTGCAATCTTATCTTCCCAGAAAGCTCACGAACTGTGCTCTTACTCCTATTGGACATTTATAAGCATAAGTTACAATTGGTCTGGTGACAGGAATAGATCAAGAAAGAAGTATAAGTTTATAATAAAATGTTGCTTTTCACTTTTAGGAAGAGAGCACATATATAAAGTTGAGCTAGAAGTAGAGCACTTTTCCTGCTGTGCTGGGAAGGAGATCACCTCTGGAGCTGGATAGAAGAGACAATTGACCTGAGGAATTTTGCCCTGGGCTCTTAGGCAAAGAACTCTCTCAGACCGTGTGTCCAGAATCTAATCACCAAGGCAACTTTCCTAGCAACAAGACAAGGCTGCTTTATTTAAATTTTTGAAGCTCACACGTTAAACTTATATTTATCACCTAGCAATTACATTTTACATGTTGATGAGGGCACATTAGTTAAGGCTGGCTAGTTAGCATGTGTAAGGCACAAATGAAACTCATTCGCTGCTAGCTGCTGTGAAATGTAAATTGTAGTAAGTGTCTCATATCTGAAGGGAAGGATAGCTAAGTGGTTCAACTGAAAAGCTTATGCAGAATTCCTAGCTTACTAGCAGAGAGAGATAAATATGATAGATAAGTGGGAATTTTTCAGTGGTCAGCAGCCAGCTTCCACTGAGGAACCTTTGGGTATCTGTCAAAAAGTAGCCCTGGCCATGACCCCTCAGTTGTTCTGTTTTTATTGGCCCACACAACCCGAGATCAGTCTCCAGAAAGGAATCCAGCTGTCTCTCTTGTCTACATGCCATCAGCCATTGGCTTCAGTGGGGATTCCCCAAAGAGATGCTGGGGAAAACTGTCCTCTGCTTGAAAGAGTGGCAGCTGCTCTAAGAGCATTTAACTAGCTCGCAGAACCACTGTTGGTCAGTGTTCCACAAGGGATAGTTAAAAGCCTGAACAAGATTACCTAGCACTTTATAAGTTTAGAATAAAAAAAAAAAAAAAAAAACTTTCAGGGGCTGGGGATATAGCTCAGTGGAATAAGCACTTGCCTAGCAAGCGCAGGGTCCTGAGTTTGATCCCCAGTACCGCAAAAAAAAAAAAAAAAGAATAAAAGTTTTAAAGTCCACCACTTATTATGAAAGCATTTTTTATACACAAATGGTAGCTAAACCTAGGAGAAGAGAAAAGTTTGCAGATTCTCCCTTAGACTAAATGTGCTTTGGTCCCATAAGTGTGCTGCTTTTGGAGATAGCTCCTGCTGGTGTCTCTCAGAATTCGGTTCTGTCCAGTATGTCTCTGATTCAGCCTCCTGAGGTAGACTTGCCCAGAAAACTAAGCTGCAACATGGCTTTTATGTGTGTTCTCTTGGACAGGCAAAGTTCTGATGCCTCATCTGACCCCGCAGAGATGGGCTATGTATTTCTCCTGTAAGGGCACTTCCCTGCCTTTGGCATCAACAAATGCTCATTTTTCTATGAGTTTAACTTAGTTGGAACAGTCTAGAGTTCTTTTTTTCTAATTTTACATTCCTCTAAAAAGGAAAGTTCAAAAGTAGTAGGAAAAGATTAAGAGTCAGACCACAGAAAGGAAGCTGAAGAACAGTCTTGACGTTTCCTCTAGAGTGCAGAGGAGAATCAGAGCCGGTCTGTCCCAGTGAAACCTGTCCTCCAAGTCTTAAGAATGGCCACCGGCCTATGTCCATTAGTTGGTGATTGGAGTCCCATTTTTATTTTATTTTATTTTATCTTTTGCAATATAGGCATGTATATTTTCTAAGTCTGAGCTATTTAAGAGCCAGTATATAGAAGTTTATATTAAAGTCCACTAGGGGGCATTCTAACCTTACGCTCCCTAGAGAGATTGTCTAAAATCCAAGCACAGAAAACCAGCAAATTTAGCAACTACTTCAAATGCAACACATACCACAACAAAACAGGAATAGCATGTCCTAGTAAAGAAATATCATAACTATGTGAGTTTCCCATGTTTTAACTTAGGTTTACCAACATCTTACCAAAACTATATGAGATAAAGATTAAGTAATTATAAGCAATGGGTCAAGATACGATAAAATTTGGAGCATAAAAATGCTCCAAATTTGTTATTTAAATGAGTCCCAATCCAGGGTCTATGAAACCAAAGCCAACTCTTATCTCCATCCAGTGATCTTGGTGGAAGATGTAGGGGATGATACAGGGGAGAGGGACTACTGACCTGAAAGATACCTGGAATCAGTCCATGTTCTGTAAAATTGAAGAATAAATTTCAGGAACAACGAAGATTAGAGCAGAATAGATTTATTTAGGGAAAGAAAGTTGCCATCAAAGAGGGACAGAAGAGGGCCCAATGGTTGTTCCCACACCTCCATTCTTGAAGGTTTTGGGCCATTTGCCATTTGCCTCAATTGTGCTGTTGTAGTTTCTCATCAATTCCAGTAACAGGGCACGGGGATCCTGCAGGGCTCCCTTAGAATTTCCTGGACTCCAAGTGTCTTCCTCCTTTCAACTGTTGTGAAATAATGGTCCAAAGTCCACATGACAGTCCGAGTCAAATGCCCCTGACAGCACTGTAATTCCTTTTGTAGTGTGTTCCCTCCGAGGCATGAGTAGACCCAAAGCACCAGAGATGAAGGCAGCATTTAGTCAGGGGCATCGTTGTTCTTCTCCCTGATACAAGCCCTCCCCCTCTAGAGTGAAGACTTCTGAGCCAGCAGAGTACAGATCTTGGAACAGGAATCATGTTTTGCTAGTGGATCACTGGGGGCAGTGCTATGTGGTACCATTCCCGCTCCCACTCCTTGAATCTTGGACCCACGAATCCTGGCTACAGGAGACACAATACTACATAGTGAATGCTGACTCACAGAATTTACAGCCTTTTGAATCCCACCCCCCAGGCCTGTAATCTATTTGCACCTAGGTGTCTTCAAAAGACCCCTCCTTTATAGTAATCTACTCACTTCCAGATGGAAAAAACATAGTAAACTTCTGCTTTTGGGGTCCAAGCGCGTGCAACACAATTTGCTGCATAAAGTTTAAAGAAACACTGCGTAAAAGTGCATCAAATGTAGGGTTCTTGATGAGTCATGTGAGAGTTTCAGTTTTGAGACTTCCTTCATTACTCCACTTGTTACTCTTCAAGGACATGTGGGAATTTTGAAGCTTCCCATTAACACTGAAGCTACGTACTCAGGCCAGAGCTTCTGTAGTCTTGACTGGTAACTCATTTTCAAATATATGTTTTCATAACTATTTCAATTTAGAGGCTTTGTCTTGTTCAACGTTGGCCCAGGAGAACTGACATGATTTTCACCATAATAATAGTGATTTAATGCTACTGTATTATCTATTATTCCCCAAATCGACTTGGAAAATGAATGATACCTGTCAATATACCTGCTTGTTGGGGCTGTTAGTTAATATGACATGATTTAATATGGAAGGGTAGTGTTTGGTAAATTACATTCATTTTTAGCAATTTTCCAGGAAAATGCAATTGTCTATACCAAAAGAAAATCTTTGTTTCATTTATTGAAGCATCCTATTGCATAGTTGGCTTTACTTAGATTTGAGACAGCAAAGGTACAATTATCGTGGAAGTTCTTGGAATAACAATGTCACCCACTAAGTACTGGAAATTTAAAGATACTAGTTTAACAAATAGATTCTCTTTTGACATGAAGGGATAGCAACTATGAAATACAAGGAAACAAGACATAAGATAATAAAAATGTTTGAAAATGCAAATCAATAATATATCATTAAAACCACTATATAAAATTACATTAGTTGTTGGATTATTTACAAGTAGTATTTTTTAAAAAACTAAAAAATACTTCACCAGTAAAAATATTTTACTGCTAATTCAAGATTACATTTCTATTTCTCTATTTTTTTGGTTTGTTTGTGCATTGTTTTATGATTTGTGTTTAAGACAGAGTCTCATTACATAATTCAGTCTTGCCTGGACTCGCTATGTCACCCAGGCGGGCCTTGAACTGGAGGTGATTCTCCTGCCTCAGCCTCCAGAGTACTGAAGTTGCAGGGATGCACCACCATGCTGTGTTCAAAATTGGACTTCTTTGCAGGTCTTTATGAGGAATGTTATATGAAGTTGCACTTTTTACCCTCCATCATTTTATCTCAGGCATTGTGAAATCTCACATGAAAAAGGTAGGTCTATATAATACTTTAAATTGAGTCAGTGTTTTGGTAAACATAGCTGTCATGCAGAATTTGAAAAGCAGTGTGACCATGGGCTTCCCGCACAAGGTTTGCTGCGTGGTACGTAAGACTTTTGTAGTTATCTCAGAGCATTGTCTATATGACATGGCTTTAGAGAAATGATGATGAACTATTTTGAAAATAAAAGCCATGTCCCAAGGGCAACATTTCTCATGCTTTATCTTTTACTGCTAATGACTGCCACGGTTATTATTCACAGTTTATTAACTTGATAAAAGAGAACTGTAGAGTGTTCCTGAAGAACTCAAAGATTTTCTCAGGCAGTGCTAAAGATTTAATATCTCGGAGCTTATGAGGCAGTTTCAGTGACAAGATAAATAGCTTCACACCATTTTATACATTGTAAATATTGCACAAGATAAACATCAACACCAGAGATTTGAATAAACTACAAATAACAGAGTGATTATGCACACATTATCCAGAAAGCTGCAAGGAAGAATGGTTACTGTGCCATGGCAGTTGATTATCACAAATTTGTTGTATACATTTTTAAGTCATCTTTAGTACTGCTATGATATTGCTTTTATATCCAAAGTAAGTACAAACAATGTAAGATGTGATCATGATGTGTGATGAATGTTTAAACATCTATGTATCTGTCTGTCTATCTGTCTGCCTGTCTGCCTGTCTATCTGCCTGTCTGTCTACCTATCTATCTAGATATGATATGTGACCTTACCCATCTTATTCACTCTCTCTGATTCCATGTGATTTCTTGCTCTTCCTCAAAGAAAAAAATTACCATGTAAAACAAATGCTTTAAGTCAATTCTGTACATCAAGACGGCCTCGACAGCATACCTAAATACATTCACAAGGAAACACCTGCAGAGTTTTTTCAAAAAGTGTCAAGAAGGATATGAAGTATGTTTGAAGAGAGAAGAAGAATATCCAAGGGATTTAATGCAATGCGCCTTCCACTAAAATTAAATTTTTCTTTATTTAAAGATTCATCATATTTTTCAAGTATGTCTCATAGCAAAAGTCTCAAAATTTAACATTTTCTCATAATTTTTTAAAGCAGTACCCTCAAATAAGCCACATACCCACAATAATTTCTCAGATAAAAAACGAGCTGAAAACAATGATGGAAGAAATGTTCCGTGCACATAGAGAAGATATAGACGAAAGACTAGAAGAAAATAGGAAACAAATGGAAACGTTACAAGAGCAATTTAGGAATGAATTACCAAGAATGAAACAGGTCCAAAGAGAATTCCAGGATTTGAA
>PVLD010019594.1:0-35995 GCA_004027595.1 Dinomys branickii
ATTGTCTGACTAAATTTGCATGTCTGTATATGGGTTCATACATTTACAATTCAAAGATATCAATGGATAAAGCAATAACCACTGTTGAGACCATATCACCTTGTCTATAGATTAGTTGTGATTGTACTATTTTTTATGATAATTGGTGTCTGTTTGTCAATATGTTTTTGTACTTTTATGTTTTTAAAATAAAAAAAAAAAGAATAACTGCATGAGATTCAAAGGCTTCGTTTTTATGACTTGGGTCAAAGTGCTGAGCAGCAAGGAGATGCTGGGCTCTTTGACTTGGGTTTTGAGGTCTATCAGTGGCCACAGTAGCGATCAGAAAAACAGCAAATATTCCTGTTAAACTTGACAGCCATGTCCAATGTCCAGCTGAATGTGAACTTTACAGTAAGTTACCAAATTGAAGAAATCAAAGAGTTGTTTTGAGTCAGGAAATTGGAGCACAAGTGATTAGAGGAAGAAGTGTCAATTTCCTGGTTTCCTCCAACGATCGCCACATGGTGATTCTACCAAGATCATTGCCAGTCTTCTCCAAAGAAGCACCATATGGTACATTAATGGGGGCTTAAACTTTCAAAGGTATCCAGAGATCGTTTTAAATGGGTATCTGTAGCTATTCGATGTTATTTGTGATGCTGGTGGAAGCAGATTTTCTCACATAGGTGTCTTATTTCCAAAGAAAAGAGAATTAGATACTACATGGAAAAATAATATTAACGTATTTTTTATTCTTATGTAAGCCTTGTTAGAGGCTGGGCTTAGACAGGAAGTTCATGATGAACATTTGTTCGAGTTTGGTGCCTTTCAGCTGAATCATTGTTGATTTTTGTGAGATTCCCTACCAATAACTAATTCCCGATGGTACAGTAGTTTCTATCACCTTCAGATTTGAATCTTCTATGAGAAAGTAAGAAAATCCCCTAATTTCCAATGTTTCACCTCTGAGTATGAACCGCTGCTCTCTTTCAACATAATTTGTTTTCTCTAAGAATTACTTTTGGGACTCTTTCCAATATTCTGTCATTTTGTTCATCAGAAGCACCCTTGACAAAGTCTTTCAAGCCGGGGAAGAGTAGGGGTGATGAATATGTGTTGGCTTAAAGGGTAGCATTTGTAATTCTTTGTAACACAGGAAAAAAGCTGATGCAAGTGTATTATATTTCTAGCATCTGCAAACTAAACAAGGTGAGGGAGGGTCTCTGTCCAGGATGGAAGAGGAAAATGAATGTAACGCATCATGAAAGTGAATGTGGACATACTCCACTACAGCTCCTTCAGGTATCTGAGGTCTTGATAGTCTGATAAAACTGACTCAATATATGTTTTATAAATAGTGATGTTTTAGTGTGGGGGTAATGTGCTTATAAGTCTTTCAGTCAGTGCTGAAGGTTCAGAACCGTAATCCTTTCATTTAATTTACGTCCAATTTGAAAATTATACTTTGGGAAGGATAAAATCAATGTTCATTTCCATTTTAAAGATCTTTCTGCTAAAATAAGCATTGTTATATATAGTCTTCAGTAGTCAGAGTTCTTGTTATGGTTGATACATTGTGTCAACGTGGGGAGTCTAGAGGTTTGCCTGAGTGACTCAGCAGGAAGCCAGGGTGCTTACTTTGTATACATCCTGAGCTTGTAAAACAGGAGGGCATGGAGACTGTATGAGAGCTACACACCCCCTGGGTGGGGGACCCTGTTTACAATGTAAGGGAAGGAAAGAGGCTGCTTGCCCACCATTCCTCCCTTTTGCTGGTTGTGTTTGCTGTGCTCTGCTGCCATGAACATTCACCCTCTGCCATGTGCCACTGGATAGCCTCTGAGCCAGCCAAGTATTGACTGAAACCTCCACACACTGTAAGCTAAATAAACCTTCCCTTTCTTCATTTTGGGAATTGAGTATTTTGTCTCAACAAAGAGAAAAAAGTAACCAAGACAGAATTTGGTACCAGCAGAGTGGGGTCCTTGCTGTTACTATACCTGACTATGTGGTTCAAGAGCCTTTGGAAATGGCTTGTGGGAAAAGTTTGGAAAGGTTCAGAGATGTTGCCTGAAAGAGATGTGCTAGAACACCTTTGATCTCTCTGGGAGATTCTGGTCAGAGCTTGGAATACCAGAAGGCTAATTGAAATACTACCAGTAAAGACCAGGTTTGGGAGGTTTCTATAGGGAAGGACTGTACTGGGTACTGGACTCCAGATGATGTATGTTATGGTTTGGCAGAAAGTTTCTCTGCATTTTTATCATGTCCAGAGACTTTACCTAAGACCGAGATTAAAAGCAGCAATGAACTGATTAATTTGGCAAAAGAAATTTCAAGGCAGCTGAATGTGGGGGAAGTGGCATGGCTATTGTTGGGGGCTTTTAGTCAGATTTATATAGAGAATCAAGAGCAAAAAACCCAACAGGATGATTTAAAATGAGTTTGGCCAGAAAGGAAGCGCTGGTAAAGCTGAGGGCTGCAAAGATAGAGCTGAGGAGATCTCTTTTGCTGAGAAAGAACAAGAGAATGGAAATGATGGCATCACAAGAAGTAGCAAGTCTCCAGCCTTTGCAGCCTCAAAATTGTAAGGGTGAGAGACCTTGCCTTGAGGAAGCCAAAGAGCGCCATATTCCAGAATGGCGGCAGCTGCCGCACCAGGTTCCAGAATGGCAGCAGCATAGACAATTTGTTCCTCAGAATTAGATTCAGAATGCCCAACGATCCAGGCACTTGACCCCTATGACCAAGAGAGAGGAAAGTTTGGCTACTACTCCAGGTGGCAGCAAAACTTGGCATCAACCACATGGCCCTGACTTTAGATGCATGGAGAATGCAAGAGTTCTGAGGTTAAACAGGCTTCCACCCAGATTTCAGAAAGCCTGGGAGGCCAGGCAATGTGCACCTGAGAGGGAAATATGTGAAGCTGTGAGTGTGAAGCAAAAGGTACACTAGAGACTTCAGAAGTGTAGAAAAGACAGGACTGTGGGTCATCTGAGGAAAGCTGCAAGGAGGGAGCAAAGAGGGTCTAAGAGAGAAGCCGTGGGAGCTGTTACAACCTGAAGTGTCATAGGGGTGGACTCATGCAGCCCTTTGGAGCTCACAATGTGCCACAAGTTGCTTCAGATGCTGGATGTGGAATTACAGGACACAGTGTCAGCCCTGCTGGATTTTGGACTTGCTTTGGTCCCAGTTCTCTGTATACCCCTGTTGGTACCTTTTAGAATGGTAAAGTTTATTTTGTGCCATGGAATGTTGGAAATGTTTAACTTTTCATTTGTATGGGAGCTTGCAACTAAAGAGTTTGCCTTACATCTCCAAAGAGAATTGGAACTTAGACTTTTCAGCAGTGCTAAAACTGTGGACATTGGCAACTCTTGCAGATGGACTAAATGCCTTTTGTATAAAGGGATGTGCATGAGTCTTTAGGGGGCAAAATGTTATGGTTGTAATGTAATATAATGTTTTTGTGATTTAAAGAAATTTGTCTGGTTGCCAAGTTGACAAGGGATGGAGTATTATGGTTGATACATTGTGTCAACTTGGGGAGTCTAGAGGTTTGGCTGAGTGACTCAGCAGGAAGCCAGGGTGCTTACATTATATACATCCTGAGCCTGTGGAAGAGGAGCGCTTGGAGATTGTATGAGCACTACACCGCCCAGGTGGGGCTAGCCTGTTTACAATGTAAGAAAGGGAAAGAGATTGCTAGCCTGCCATTCCTTCCTTTTGCTGGTTGTTTTTGCTGTGCTCTGCTGCCATGAACATTTGCCCTTTGCCATGTGCCACTGGCTAGCCTCTGAGCCAGCCAAGTATGGACTGAAACCTCTACAAACTGTAAGCTAAATAAGCCTTCCCTTCCTTCATTTTGGGCGTCGGATATTTTGTCTCAGCAATGAGAAAAAAGTAACCAAGACAGCTCTTCAGAGAGATCAAACAAATAGGAGATAGAAAAACCAGAGATTAAGAGAAAGAGAGACAGAGAGACAGAGAGAGAGACTGACTGTAAGGCGAGTTGGCTCATGTGATTACAGTGTTGAGAAGCTGTGTGACCAACTGTCCATTAGCTGGAGACACTGTGATGCCAGCAACATGGTTCAGCCAAAGTCTGAAAACCCCAGAACCAGAGAGCCTAACAAACAAGACCTAAGAACCCAGAGTGGCTCCTAGTGTTAACTCTCGGGAACTAACTACCTGCAAACCTGGAGTGCTGACACTCATGGGAAGAAGATGAGCGGCCCAACAGAGGAAGGTAATTCTTCTTCCCTCTTTATCAGAACCAGCAGACCAGAGGAAATAGTGCTGCACACATTGCAGGCAGACCTTCCCTACTCAGGTCAGGAGCTCATGTTCCTGCGTCTTTGTGGAAACTCCCTCACAGACAAGCAGAAATGACTCTTTATCAGGTCTCTTGGTTTTCAATGATGTTAACACCTAAGTTAACTGTCACAAACTCTAATTAAATACCTGGAATGTAAAGGTTATGCATAGTACTGTATTTATTATTCAGTAGCAGGGCATCTCATCTCAGGCCTGGGTTACCATAAAGTTCTGGATATGTTTGCTCCACCTCAAACATCTCTACATTCCACATCCTGCATCTCATCAGAACTTCCAACCTTAGTGTGCAGCAGGAAGCATGATCTAAGGCATGTTGTTGTCTCCAGTGTATTCTTAAGCTACTCTATAAAACTTTTTCAGATAAGCTGTGTGATGAAATATATGCCGAAAAAAGTCTTAAATAATAACTCAGTTTCTTGACTGCAGGATTTTCCTACTGCCTTTGACAAAACAGTGCATTACTTTCAAGCTTATCTTTAAGGTATTTCAGAGTACTTTGCTTTTTCAGTCACCCATGAAAGGACCAATGCCTCTTACAGCATGTTATAAATAGTACTAGCCCACAGAAAATGGTCATGTCATTCAGGTAACTTACACATTTTTTTGTGTACCTACTTTTCCAGCCCTTCCTTTGACTCACCTTTCATGCATCTTCTACTGAATTAATTGTATTTATTTGAAGATGATAGGTTTTCTCCAGAAAGTTTCCCCTTTATACTTGTTAATTCCTGTACCTCAAGTAGCTCACCCAGGACCAGAACATCTCTGTGTGTTCCTATGTCTTAGGAAACAGAGGTTCACCCCTCTTCTAAGCCCTGTGATGGCCATGGATAGAATTCTTATTACATGGTTCTCAAAGTATCCTCTGGAACTTATAAAACTGACAACTTATGGATGCATTCTTCAAGGGGAAAGATCTTGTCTTCATATGTTATCTCTTCATTTCCATTATTTCTTAAAGTTCAAGTAGTAACTGGCATGTATTTAATACTTGTTTCTGAAGGATGAATGAAAAATAAAGTAGTGGAATGAACAAGAAAGGGAGGCAAGGGAAAATGCTATGAGATTAATACTTAAATATTGTCTTTCAGTTGATGTCTCTTGAGTAAGCAGTGCCCTTACAAACAGAAGGAATCTAAAAATCCAAATTTTACTTCTCTTAAGTAAATGCGTGTGACTTGGAAAGAAGCAAGAAAACGAATGGTAGTCCCAGTCTAGGGGACACCATATAGAGCAGCTCAGATCAATAAGTAGATGATCATTCTTGTAATGATAATATTCCCATCTTATTTAGCATATGATCAAATGAATATTTAATTTAAACAAAAATCCACTTGCACTTAAAGCATTATTACAACAGATGGGTTAAAAGAGCATTCAAATTTCAGCAGAGTCTACAGTGAAGAGTAAGTAGCTTGAGTTCTGATTGAGATTTTAGTCTTTGCATGGTCAGGGAGCTCTTTCTGTTATGTCTGCTTCCGTATCCTTACTGTCTGGAGAGTGCACCTGCCACGCATCACTAAAATACTTGTCACAATGTGAAGTCAATTGGCAAATTAACACACTCTTCTTTATCTTTCATTTGGTAAATATTCATTTAGTTACCATATGTGATAAGCCAGTACCAGGTATTGAATTTGTATGGTAAATAAGACTAAAATGAATCTTGCCTATGACTAGAAAGACCATATGTTATAAAATAGCCTCACATTGAAATGCAAACATGAAAAGTTCTACTAAAGCAAAGTAGATGTGGTTAAGAGAAGATCCAGCAAGGAATATGGATCTACTCGTGGCGAGTGTGGTTTCTAATGGGATGTTTCCTACAGTAAGGAAGATTTAACTGTCAAACAGTGCTTAGATGTGCTTTAGCTGAAGCAAGAAGAAACAAAGCATCCCAAGAGGAAAGAGGATGGCATTGAAAGTCCTGGTGATTATTGCAAATTAAAGAATGACGCACAAACATCCAGATAAGATTGAGGACACTCGTTCCACTTTCACGAGGTTTAAAACTTAACTTTGTTTATTTACAAAACCCTTCATGAATCAGTACCTTTTGCTCAGTCTTCTGTCTTGGTCTTCAGTCTTCTATCTGATTAAACTTAGTAGAGAGCTTTACTCATACGTCTTAATACACTGCAATGGAATGAGAGCAATTTTCATTTAGGAAATCGTTCTGTTGTTTAAGGGCTGAGTATGTACGGCTCATTTTGTGTCCTGTAGATATAGTCTTGCATATGGGAAGCAAAGCTCAACATACACAAAGGTCCACAGTTAGCTTTTCCATGTTTACTGCTAAGTAACTAGTAACCTGGAGCACTTATGTAAATAGGCACAAAGGGATGAACTTGAATTTTATTTTCTGCTGGCAAAAGTGCGTATAATATTTTTCTCTCCCAAAGGTTACGTTGGAGGAGTCCCTTGTCACGCATCCGCAGTTTTCATTTGTATCTTGCCGTGTGCTGCAGGTAGCTGATATCCAGGCACTGCAGCAACCTACTGTTCCACTGGTCTCTAGCTGCTCTTTAGGTTTGCGCAGCAGGGCCTCTTGGCAAAGACCTGACATTGAGAAAACAGGCTTTGGGATATTTGTTTCTGTTGGCTCCTTCTTGTTAGTCTATGGTTTTGCTGTGTCTGCCCCCATCTACCTAAGGATGTGGCTCTGCTAGATTTCCTTCTGCCGGCTGTAATTGTCCCCAGGTCTGTATCGCTCCTTCAAGCCTCAGAGAAAGACAGGTTTCTACCCCCTTCTTAATTATAGGGCACTTCACTGACCTTTGTTGGATTCTGAAAATCCAGGCCACACCTTGCTAACCTTTATGCCTTCGAGAATTCTCAACTGGCTCTTCAGAGCCTAGTAGTTTGATAGTAGTGTCTTTTTATTTCCTTATTCAAAATCATGAAATGAAAAAAGAGTGAAGAACGAACTACCATAAAAGCACTATTTATTTCTAAGTAAATAAATGAGCAGCCTGTTATCTTGCTAAGAACAGAGGCTGTAAAATCTCATGGACCTGATTTGCCCTAGACCCAATACTTGCTAGATGTAAGACCTGCACAAATTGCTAGAGTCTTCTGTGTCTTGGGATTTTCACACATAAAAAGGAACAAGTCCCAACAGCACTATTATGAGAAACATTGGTTACATACAGGATGCCCCTGGCACTTTGTGCGCACTCAAAATGATCATTTTACCACTTGAAACAACTTCCACCAAAAAGGGTACACTCAAGTAATAAATTAGAAATGTTCTTTCAAAGAAAACAGAGATACACTGATTTTAACTAGGACACATTAGAAAATGCATGCTTTTCCCCCAGTGATTATATAAATAAATATGCCTTGACTACTAATAGAGAAAAGTGTTGAATTTTATAAAAGTAGATAGCTTCCCAAGATACCGCCACTCGTGTGGGTGTGGTACTTGGATAGAAGCCAGAGCCTTTACACTGAGCCACATCCTCATCTCTTTTTTATTTTATATTTTGAGACAAGAAGCTTTTTAAGTCAATTAATTTCCCAGGCTGGCTCCTGACTCAGCCTCCCAGGGCACCAAGATTACAGGCTTATACTCGACATCTGGCTTATACTTTTATTTTAAAAATTTCCCTTTTGACCCAGCTGTTCCCTTTTAGGTGTCTTGTCAGAAGAATTAAAGTCACCATACCACAGTGATACATCCATAGCCATGTTTATAGCAGCACAATTCATAATAGTAAATCTTAGAAATAGCCCATATGCCCATCAACAGATGAATAGAAGAAAATGTGGTGTTTATATACAGTGGAGGATTACTCTGCCTTAAAGAAGGCTATTTTTAGGTAAACTGATGTATCTTGAAACCTTAATCTTAAGTGAAATAATTGAGACACAGCAGTTTTAAGTATTGCACTGTTGCTCACACATTGTGGTGTGAGGAACCCAAAGTGTAAAACAGAACCAAAATAGAGGAGAGAGATTGGGAAGGGGGAAGAACATATTCCAATGGGAAAGGGGCCGGGAGGGGGAGGGGAGCAAGGGAAAGGGATTCTAAATAGAGAGAGACTTGAAGGAACAAATGGAAACAGAGCTTTTGTAAATCAGGAGCGGGGAAAGGGTGGAAGGGAGGGGAGGAGAATGGGAAAAATTAAGGTATATTCTGTGCAGATAGAATTCCCTATGATAAATGTGATTATTATATCTGGCAAACAAGTATTAATGGAATATTTTAAAATTTCCTTTCTATAGACAACAGTTTAAAATGCATTAGGTTAGGGTGTCAACTTATTATCTAACACATTCTAGTTTCTTCAAATGATTTACTTGTCAATCTTTTCAAAATGCATTATGACAGAAAATACTACATAATTTTTTCCCTGTGAGATCTTAGTGCGGGTTTAATTTTTGAAAAGGAAGTTCACCTAGGGAACGCCTCTTTTCAAAAGTGTGTACTTTGGACTGGGAACAATGACTAATTTTCTTTCACTCTTCAATTTTCCTTTGTAAAATTTTCAAAGGGTCTATTTTTCCAATTAAGAGCTCTGGAGCAGTGTGAAACCTGCTGAGCTGCAGAGCATCTGAACTGTGCCCCTCCCTCCTGCCAGTGTCTTCAGTGACGGATCATGTGAATGCTTTTCTACAATATTTTATTTACAGTTACCTATCTTTGTTACTTCTCTGGCTCCTGCTAGATATGGGCACAGGTACACTGCACTCTTGGAATAATGGAAAGTTGTATGAGTGCTGCTTTGGAAAATGGTGCTGCAGTGGAGAAAATGACACCCAATTTGTGGTTCTATCGGTTTATCTTTGGACTCTGAACTGGACATTCTTACTAACGCTAGGAACAGACTGTGCTCTCCTTTCAGGGGTTCACTCTCATGGGAATTTGTCTAATGTTATCAGGTACATGATAAATCCATATCAGAAAAGAAACGTAATTTGGGAACACAGAGGGTGAAAAGCCTGAGCACTCTGTGGGAGTGGATCCAGTCATGCCAAGCACAGAAGAATGGCTGCTGGGAACGCCGAGCACAAGTGTGGCATTTGACAGTGCTGTCAGAAAGAAATTGTGTCCTCTGGGCAGCATCGCAATGTCAGACTCTCAGCGAAGGCTGTACTGCTGTCTGGCGAACATGATCCATACACTCACTTGGAAACATTTGATAGTTCAGGAAATGAGGAAGCACTACATTAAAAATTCATGGCCAGGAAACTATTTGGGAGGATATTTGTTTCCCTTTGCTGTTATTTTCTCTGAGGGCTGCATTTACATGGTATCCTGAACTGGGGTAGGTTTAAGGAGGATTTCCTGTGGGCTTTCTTACCTTATGTGAATAAGCCTTTGAAGAAAATTTGTTAAACTCAAGAACTATCAGTAAGAGCTAGAAGGATGTCAGGACTGAACCAGCCTCTTTATGGCTGCACTAAGCCCACCCCTAGTCTTGGGCCTCCTGTGGGTGGTTTCACGTGAACTGTGTCTGACTTGACACTGAGTTGCACAACGGGCTTGGGTATTTGCTTCCAGCTGAGAGTGGACAATGTTTTCTGCCTGACACAGAGGTCAGGGTTGACTTGGGAAAGAACTCACTGCTGTTTGGAATCACTGAAGAAGTGCTTAAATGAGTGAATGAAAATCAGTCTTTGAGACATGCAAATTGATACTTCCTTTACATTATTCAGCTCTAAACACTGTTCAAGTACAGCAAAAAGTGTGTCATTCACAGCTGATCTTTTATTTTTAATTTTTGTGGTGATGGGGATGGACCTGAGTCTCCTGCATGGTAGGCAAGTCAGCTATCATTGTGCTACAACCCCAGCCTTCACATCTGTTATTTTAAAGATCAGTAGAAGAAATGAAATTTTCTGACATGAGTAGATATTATCTATTTATCTGTATCAACATAACATAATCATTTTTTCAGGAAAACACAGTCCCCAGTTTGCTAAGCTTGTGTATGTAGAATTATAGTTGTGGAACTCATCTTTAGGTCTGTGATTCTATATATAGATCTGTCTGCTTAAAATTCATGAGATATTTATACCAGGTGAGCCCATGGTGATGAGCCATCCAGCACTGCAGGACATAGGAACCATGCAGCATATGGAACAGATTTTGGGCTTTCGGGTCCAGTGACCATAATCTTAAAATTCAGTTCTGCCAAGTGTTAAATTTATGTTGAATGAGGAAATTTCTTAAACTCCCATGCATGACGTGGGCACTGTTTGAGAAATGTTTTATGAATTTGGGCAAATGCAGTTATTAAAGAAAAATGCAGAACACATAAATTTCTTTTTTAAAAAAGAAAAGTATGTTAATAAATAATCTCCCTGAAAGCAGCAACAGACACTTATTCTTTACTTTGACTATAGCAAGAGTACTGTTTCTCTCATAGTACTGCAGAGTTTTCTCAGTTCTGTGAATCAACTATAGCCTGCCCGACTCATTTGGCCTAAAACCACCCCCATGTGCACATACATGTATGTCTTTGTAGTCGTTTCGTTGCCTTCCATCTTCTCCCAGAGTAAAGGGGAATCTTTACTGTTCTCCATTAGAGAACACAGCCTGTATTTTATAGTATTTAAGCTTATGTATATTATTTGTGTTTATATATGTGTCATATAAACACAATATAATATCTATTATATTTATGCAAATGTCTGTCGACCCGGTCATAACACCCGTGGGGGCAGGAACTGCACACATGCTTTGCTCTCCACTGAATGCCTAACGTCAGCAGAGCTCCTTCAGACATCTGGGGCCCAAGTGACACCTCCTGACTGACACCTCTTGAGTGAGAAAATGAGCACATGCATGAATCAAGTAACAAAAAATATGGACAGCCCTGGTAAGCATAGTTCAGTGTGTCTCATGCCGTAGTAGTTTATAAGAAATATTCACCAATTATTCAGCTTTCATACAAAGAATTGTTGAAACGTTTGTGTGTAAATATTACGAGAAAGGGAAATGTAGAATTTGCTCTACTTTAAAGCTACATAATGGAATCTTGGATAAAGGTGAACTGCATTGTAGGGAACCTGTTGAGACTATTTCTCAGAGGTCTTGCTCCCATCGCACAGGGTGTGCTCGGAACATTTCGCCCTCAGTCCAATGTCCTCAGCACTGGCTGTGCCCATCTCCACCTGTTCAACTGCTCTTTCCCCTTCCCAGGAATATTTAATCCTCAAAACACATGTTCTGCTGGAGTAAAAGGCTACTGTAACTAAGTCTGACAAACAGGAAACTAACCACTTAAGAGTCTATGCCAGTGTCTTTTAAATAAAAGGAAATGTCAGGTTATATTATGAACAATTCATTGGCAGAAAAATTTGGTTTTTTATTTTAAAGATAAAAGAATGAAAATATATTAACAAACCCACAGATATAAAGAAAACAATCTAAAAACAATAAAAGCAACACAATTTCACACAAGGTGATAGGAAGTTAATAATGGTTGTTGTATTACATGACGTTAACTTCAAATTGTTACTCAGATAAACAAATGTAGGCATGTAAGATGGATCAATTAAACATTAAATGTTCTTTTCAATAAAGCCATAAAATTAGTAGCACAATTATCTTTTCTATCTTGTGTATGCATGTATACATGTCTTTCCCTTCTTTCTTTTCTGCCTTTCCGCATCCCAGTCATTCTTTCCATTTCAGCAGTTTCTTTGTCTTTCACAATAACTACTGTACCTTTTACATTGTACTTACTCTCAAGTTCTGACACTAGAGAGACTATTTGATGTTTACACAAGCGAGTTTGATTTATTTCACTTGTGATTATTGTCTCTAGTTGCATCCATTTACCTATAAAAGTCTTGAATTTATCTTTCTTTATAGCTGAGTCATATAAAAACTTACTTGAAGAACTTTGTGTTAGGTGTCCCTTGGAGAATATAGAAAACACCAGTTTTTTATCCACCAGAGGGAATTACATTTTTTAAATTAAGTATACCTCAGACAGTTCCTTTTCAACATAGGTATTTCCTTATAGTAGAGTAGTACCCCATGATATAAAAATGTCGCATCTTTTTCTATTCATGTACTGATGGACGTTTGAGCTGTTTCCAAGGTTTCGCTATTATAAACTGTCACACTATACAAATGGGTGTGCATATGTCACTGTGGTGTGATGCTATTAATTCTTTTGGGAAGATACCAAGAAGGAGAATAACTAGGTCAGATGTAACCTCTAGTTTTAGATTTTTGAGGAATATTCATACTGTTTTCCACAGTGGTTGCACCAGTCTATACTCTCACCAACATTGAAGAAGCATTCCTTTTTCCCCACAAGCCAGCCAGCAGTTGTTACTGGTTTATTTGTTGATAATAGTCCTTCTTTCTGGGATGAGATGGAATCTCTGCTTTGTTTTAACTTGCATCTCTCTAGTAAGCAGTGAGGTTGAACATCTTTTCATGTATTTACCTGACATTTGTACTTTTTTGTCTGAGAAGTGTCTGTTCATCTCAGATGCCCATCTTTGGATGGGGTCTTCAAGTATGAGGGGTCTGACTTTGGATAAACTTGAGGCATTCATGGGTCAATGGGTGCACTCTAAGGCCATCCTCATAAGTGAGATAAATTGGACACTTACCTTGTTTCTCGGTTGTGAGAAATGGAAAATGTAAATAAGAGGAAAAATGTACAATAGATATTGGGAAAGGGGAAGACAATGTTCAAACAGGAAGAATGAGGGAAAGGGAGAAGGAAAAGAAGGAAGGGAAAGAAAATAGAAGGAAAAAATGTAAACAAAACTTATAAATAAGGAAGGGAAGAAAGACTGAAGGGAGGGATGAGGAATGGGAGAAAAAGAATCAAGATAAACTTTTCCTTCCTTAAAAAAGGCTGTAACATGTACAGGTACAAATTCACTCTGATGACTGTGATCACTATGTATATCTAAAATATACAAATAAAAGGAGTTTAAAGAATAAGAGAACACTAACAAAGATGGGTGCTTCCTTGTCAGGACAAGCCCTAAAGCTAAGAAGCTGCAGGTCAGTCTCACTCACCTCCATTCAACCTGAGCTTCCCCTCCAGTTCGCACTTTACTGAACACAGAGAATCACTACAGAAATGAGGAAAACATGATTCCACACAGCGCAAGGACACCCCCACTGGCGTATTTATCCACATCGCAGCTCCTCAGCTTTGTCTGATCTCAGAAGCACCTACTTCAAACCTTGCCATTGCTTCTTTCCCAAGACTGCTGTCTTCCTCACAGGCCACATGCCTTGGTATATTTGAATTCTTGTGTTAGAAAACCTTCTTAGAAATGGGGAACCTATGAAATGTCGTCTACCAAATTATATTTCTAAAAATTATTGACCCCAAAAACATGAGAGAAATATAGCAAATTTTGTCTTGCAATAAAAGATGATGATTGCAAAACAGGCATCTTTCATCAGTTTCAACCTTCCCTGGAGTTATGATGGTCCTGATTCTATCCACCTCAAAAACGGTGGATATCAAGGCAGGTAAATGCAAGGCCAAGGTCTCATGTAATGCTGGTCAGGGTGTTTATGACTTGCGTCACCCCATCTTTCAATTACCATATTTGACATTTGCTTTCATGTCACAAATTGGCAAGTCGTGTGTTGGACAGGGAGCAGATAGAACCTGGGGAGCCTGCAGCTGTATTGCTGTTTGTGGTCTGTCTTCTCTTCACAGGAGTGTGCTGAGTGTTATCTTTAAGTGTCTGTGAATTTTGAGGCAACAGATCAAGTCCTAGGAATTTTTGAATTGATCTGTGGATGCACCATGATTGGGTAACTATAGCACTAGAAAATGCTTGTGAATATAAACTTCTTTTGTGATCACTGAGTGATTTTAGGACATGTTGTTTTCCCTTTTTAGGGTTTCTTTCCCCATACTAAATAGAAAGGAGAATATCTGCACCTTCATTATTGTAAAATGAGTAAAATAGGCATCTTATACATAAATAAATAGATAAAACCCTGTACGTATTTAAAGAACCTATATATCAATAAGCAAAAGTCTAACAACACATATAAAACCATCAGTACAAATGCAGTGCTTCACACTGTAATCCCAGAACTCTGGGTGCCTGAGGCAAGAGGATTGTAAGCTTGAGCCAAGCCTGGGCAACTTCGAGATGCAACAGCCTCTGTCTCAAAATAAAGATAGTAAAAATAGCTGGTGACATAGCTCAGTGTAACAGCCCTGAAATTAATCTCCAATACTAGAAAAAAATAATATATCCTGCTTTAGTATTATAGTTGGTAGGACATATATGAAAACATGCTCAATCTATGAATAAAAGTTAAAACAATGAGGATATTTGTTTTTATTTTTTGTTGCCTTATTATTTTGTTCAAAATTAAAACAGCTGGTGCTTTGTAGGACTGGCCAAGGCACAAGGAATCAGATGCAACTCTGTGTTATTCATGAGAGTGTGAAAAGATGATGCTTTGGAAAGGATACTTTGGCAGTTTCTACTCAAATGACAAATACAAGTTCTTCCATCTAGAAGTTCTAAATATTTCCTACTGAAGAAATACTCAGAGTGTGGGCAAAAAACATCTGTAAGGATATCTGAACAATATTCCTTTAAAATAGAATTATTAAAAATGTCTAAATATCCATTAAAAGTAGAATATTCGAATAAGTTATGGCTCGCTCATACTCTGGAATATACTCTGTAATAGTTTGCAAATTGTGAGATCAGTCTGTGTGGATTGAAATAGAAAAATAGGCAAGACATTTTAGGTGAGCAGTGAAGTGTGACACCCTGCACACTCCCATGAGGGCAAGAAAACTATTCTGTGTACATGCTTATCCATGTAAATACACAGACAATGTCAGTGAATCAGCCTACCAAGCACAGAGCCTGACTAGGAACGAACACTCACAAGAAGTCTCTTGACCCTATGTGTTAGGAGGTCTAAAAGCTGGTCTAAGTGGGGTCCAGATACAGGGAGGTCTAGTGCACTGACGTGAGAGGAGCTAACCTTTCATCTTGTTTTATTTTCACACATGGAGCACACATCACACATATGCCTAAGAAATTTCCTGCTTAAGAAACATGTCAATCAAGTGTCAATCAGAAACTTCATAGAGTGACTGAGGATCGAGATACTTTGTAAAAACAAAAATAGTTGTCATTGTGCAGGTAAAGGAAAATGGCTAACTGTGGCAATCAGTTTCCTGTAAAACACTTTTTGGCTCTGAATTCACATTGGTGACCTGGTTCCATGTGTGCCATGTCATGGGCATGTTCGAATATTCCACTCCACCAACAAACATTTATGGAGAACATCAGAGCAAACCAGGCCAGGACAATGCTGCCATAGACAGAAAAGATCAGTACCCTCGCGGAGCTTGCCTCCAAGGTAAGCGTTCAGACTTTAACCACTGAACAAATAAAATGTGTACTGAAGATTACGGTTGTGTCAGACAGAAAATACCAAGAGAAATATGATTGCGAAGCTACATGTGCTACAGAGAGTGCGAAATAACCCGGCAGTGGTCACTGACAAGGAGAGCTGCCAGGGAGAGGAGAAGGAAGTCCTGGGGCAGGAATTTTGTTTGAGGGAGGAGGGACGAAAAAGAATGAATAAAAGAGGCAGCTAAGAGGAAGGAGACTGGCTGCTCAGCGACAGGACGGTCGGTCTGCGTTACGGGGCATAGGGAAAGAGGGGGCGGGTACCAGAGACTTCACCGCAGAGCGCTCCACCGCAATAGCACCCTTGGTAGGAGATGAGCATTGGGTGAGGTCATGGGTGGAAATGTGTTATCCACAGAAGTAGTTAGGCATATCAGGTGCGCTGCCTAATTAGAATATGTTTGCTATGAGCTGCCGGGGAGATTGTGCAGCTGGGTGAGAGATGCGGCCAGAATTGCCAGTGTTTGGGCCTTTGGGAGTTAGAGATCCAGGGATGAGGACTGAAGTGGGTTGACCTATCAGGAATGAAGATGGACAGGAACAGGAGACCGGGGCTTCTTCTGGTTGGGGTGCACGTGTGGGGGGCGGAGTCCTCAGAGGCACGGCCTTTCGCTCTCCGCGTGAGCAGAGCATCTTACAGGGATGCTCCCTCTCGACTCCTCTCTGCTGGCCAGTGTTTGTGCTGTGCCCCCAGATAACTCTCCGAGACACATGCATGCATTGCAGGAACTCAGAGAAAAGGCCTCTGTTTAGTAAT
The DNA here is from genome assembly GCA_004027595.1 of Dinomys branickii. Classification (NCBI taxonomy): domain Eukaryota; kingdom Metazoa; phylum Chordata; class Mammalia; order Rodentia; family Dinomyidae; genus Dinomys; species Dinomys branickii. Next base: position 16,469 of record PVLD010019594.1, read on the forward strand.
AGTCACTTGAAGGCATCAGGGTTTATTTATTTGCTGCTTAAATACTCAAATCATTAGATGTATGCTAAGACAATCGGAGTCATTGCTGTCAGAAATCCCCAAGTATCTATTTAATTTTTCCCCAACAAACCTTGCACAAAGTGGTCAAAGCCTACACTAGAAAAGTAGCTGCTTCTTTCTCAGAACAATTGAGGAACACTTCATATTCCCAGACAAAATAGAAGCAAAACCAATTCAGTTCTGTAACAGGTGCTTCTTTGCAGAAGTACATTCCCAAAAGAGCCGTCAGAGGAATGAAATCATTGCTTGACCTCTGCTAATGGTTTCTGGTTGCTAAAACTTGCTGTTTGGGGTTTGCAGGTATGAATATAAGCAAAAGTGAAATAACAAAAGAAGCTTCGCTGAAACCATCTCGAAGGTCCCTGCCTTGCCTTACCCAGAGCTATGCTCATTCACACAGCTTGTGCCAATCTACCTCCCTCTTCCAGTCAACCGAGAGTGAATCTCAGGCTCCCACTTCGGTGACCTCAATCTCTGCTGACAAAACAGAGCAGGGTGAGCAACAATTATTTTCTTGTTAAGCGTGTAAAGCGTGTGTTCATCTCATTTCTTTCCTTCTCCTTTTTCCCATTTGACTGGTACTGATGGAACTGTGCAAGGTGGACTCTGCCCCTGGAAGCAGGCCAGCACCTCGGACACTCAGACAGGGATCCATTTGTGGGCCCAGTGTGTTTTGGTTCCTCCCTTGCCTTGCAAGTGGCCTATCCCACAAGCACCTGCCCCTGGCACCTGCTCTTGGCAATGGAAGACGGGCACACCTCCTGAGTCATCGGCTCAGAGGCCACTGTCTCCATCTCTGTGCTTAGGAAATGCCACTCCTGGTGAGAGCTTATAACCAGTGTTCATGTGGAAGAAGTCAACCATAAAGAATTCAGTTTCCTCAAAAGAAAAACTGAAAATTTTATTGTGTACTGACTGTACAGCAGTGAGGATATGGCTGCATGAACTTGAACTGGTGCTGGCATCAAGTGTTGCCATGTTAGGGCTGGACACTGGGGACAAACCAAATACATGCTACTTACAAAAAAACGTAACTTTGGGAGACATGTGAGGCACACTGCTATAAATACCTGCTCATCAGGCAAGCCGGTAAGCCCGAGACAACTCAGAACCAAGAGTCACTTGTGACCTTGGTCCCTGTCAAGTAGTAGATAGGGCGTGGCTTTGTTTCTACTTTGTTTTAAAGCTTTTTCCTTTCAGAGTTTATTCCTGGTGAGTCCTTTGGGTTCCTTCATCCTGGTAGTGTTGCCCAACAAAACAAAGGAATTAAAACATAACATTTCCCTTATCAAGAGTAAATTTTAAGTAACTAATTTCAACTCATTCACTTAAAATATTTCTTCACATGTACCCACCTTGTAAACGCTAAACACCATGGTAAGTTTTGTTTTTATGCTTTACCTTCTCAAAACTACAAAGTTTGTTATTATTTTTTTTCAGTTAACCCTGAAGAGAATAACAAAGACTCTCTGCTCAAATGTTCCTTTGCTGATCTCAGTGATTTTTGCTTGGGTGAGTTAATTTTCAATATTTTCCTTTTTGTTTCCCTCTCTGCAAAGGTAATCTGTGTTATCCAAACCTAGAACTTTTTAAGAAAATATTCATTTTAGTCATTAACATTTGCTATATGATTATAATATTCTAAGTTTACAATTATTAAAGTATTTTTTTACCCATTTTGAAATTCAAATAACACCAAAGGATTTGTAATAAATAGCAGTAGCATGGTTTTCTTGGTCTTTTAATTGCATACATCACATTTTTAGACTCTTGCCATTTCAAATATTAAAGGCAGTTTCTTTCTAAATGCTCAGCATAATCATATCCCCAAACTTCACATTTCTTTTCTCATCATTTCAATGGGTATTTATATCTCCCTAAGTATTGCATCTTCTACTCAGTATTTTAGCAGCCCTCAATATCAGCCTAATACTCATTCATGTTAGAGATTTCTTAGCTTCTAAAGAGATCACAGCACATGTGAAAGTGAGCCAATGGCCTTTATAAGGAAGGCATGGATGACTACAGTGCATTGAGCATCCCAGGAATGCCTCTGCAGCTAACACCTGGCTGGGATGTCTTTTTGGACACATTTTCATATTTCTAATATGCATACTTTCCTCATCTCTGAGAAGAATCCCAGCAAAATGATGTCAGGTGTAAGAAGGTTATAATTAAACAGCTTCTGACTATTCTAACAGTACGTGTTCTCTTCCTCATGCAAAGCAATTATATTTGTCATTTTATTTTTCCAGTGCAGAATATTAGCTCTAACCCTGCATTGAGTATTGCATGGGAATCTCCGAGTAACAATAGGCTCTGATACCTAAAAAATTCATCTGATTTGTGGGTTTTCGTTTTTACCATGAGCTACTTTGAGCTGCCCCATGAGAATATTACTGCTATGGCAACACTGACTGCATGGAGTCGATGTTGCATTGAGGATTGATATTTTTCATTGTTCATTGCTCTCACTTTCATTGTTCAAAGAGAGAGCATAAAGAAAGGACCATTCTATTGATTCAGAGCAGAAGTGTCACTAAGGCTGCCTAATAGAATGTTTATCTTTCACCGATGAAATGCTGCTTTCCCTGCCAGCACATTGGTCAAATCTGCATCCTTGTATCTAGCACCAGCTATGTGGCTGGCATGTCACTTAACCTCTCTGAGCTTCAGTGATCTCATTTTTAAATTAGAACCAATGATACATACTTTGTAGGATTTTTGGATTAAATGAAAAAGAATAATTTCATTATAGGTCCTACTGTATCACAGAGATTCCACAAATATTTCTTTGTGGTTTTATTACTTACATATTTAGCTTATGCTTCACACCAAATTCTACTGCATCCAGTAATTTACTGAACTCTTTCTCCTTGTACTTTTCCCAGCTTTATCTTACCAAATTCTCATATCCCTCCTCTAGGGAAGGTTCTATTATCAGATTCTCCACAGATTTTGCGAGGGGAGCTGATCCTTCCAGAGATAAAATAACTCCCCTAGTGCTACACAGCTGGCCAAGTGTGGAACACAGATTCCAGCCCTAAAAATCGTGGTCCCTGGCTTTCTGTCCTCATCACACAGCAGGCACAGAGACCTGTGAGATGAAAAGTGGCTTGTGATGTCCACAGACCATGAGTTCTGTGAGACACTATGAAGTGTCAGGCTAAAACCAAGAGATAGGGAGAAGTTGCTGGGTGAAATGTATTTGGGAAATAACTGGTTAAAGAAGCTAATTGAATCAGGAGGTTTCTTTTTTTTTTTAATTTTTGCTTCCATTTTTTATTCTTTCTTTTTCTTTCCTGTTTGATTGACATTTCATAGCTTTTAATGACACTTGCACAGAGCAGGTTACAAAGGTAGAGTATTATTCCACCCTGTAACCTCTCCATCTACACATATGTGCATGCAACACACACAGGCGTGCACACACACATGGAATCACATGAAATCATTCTACAAAGTCCTGGTCTGTGTGCATTAGGGTTTATATCTAGATGTTCCTCAAAGCCTCTTCACCTCACAGGTTTTTGGAGGTCACTGGATCACAGGGCTGTGATTCTCACCACTGGGTTTGTCCCCTGATGGGTTTCTAGCTAAACATGACCTTGGGGGAGAAGCCTTGTAGGAGGAGGTGAGCCCCAAAGGCCTGGCCTAGAAAGCTCTATAACCTCTGCCTCCTCCTTTATCTTTCCCTGCATCCTGCCTTGGTGCCGTTAACTTTTTCTCTTCCACCATGCCTCTCTGCCATGCTGCCCTTGCTGGGAGCCCGCTGGCTGCAGACTGAAACCTCTGTAAACTATGAGCCAAAGTGAACCTCTCCCCTTCTGAGTTACGGGAGTAAGGTATTGTGTCTCAGGGACAAGAAAGTACATATGACAGTGTGACTGTCACTAAAAACCCTTGTGTAGTAATAACCCTACTTGTTGATTCTGGGAATCCCGTTACCACTGGCCTCACTTTTTTGTTCTCAGTATGCTGTAAAATGAGAAGAACACAGACATCCACATTTCCACACTGGCAGGCCACACTTTACCCTTGATCACGTTGACTAAAATCATGTCACTTAAAAATTAAATACACAGGTCTTAGCAAGACTCACATGATTTGAGTTAAAAACAACCAAAAAAGAAACATTGATCTAATCTTGTGAAATCAGCGCTTTTCTGAGTGACTCACCCCTGCAGGAAGTGGCATGCTAAGGTGTGTGTTTGCTTTCTGTCAGCATGATAGGTGACAGTCTAGCTTGGTGTCATATGTGTGGTTCCTGTTTATTGATACTGTCAAGGTCTAATGAGTGCACAGTGATTTTGCTTTTATTCTGTAGCATTAAATAATCTTCACTAGTTTCCATTATTTCCCATCAGCATTTCATATTAAGGTGGTATAAGAAATAACTTCCTATTATAGCAAAAGAACATATTTCCCAGCCCTGATAACCTCTGGTCAATGTAAATCTTTTCAGTTGCTTCTTGAATACACTGGAAAAGTCCTCTTGGTTCCATGTCTGAAATGTCTGCACTCAGAGTCCAACCCCAGCTCTCCATTGTGTGGCTCTGTCCACTGCTTTTGGGGACATAGTAACTTCTGAACTTTTCTCCTTGCCCAGACTCTTGCCTTCTTGTCGTCTGCTTTCCACACAGCAGCTACAGGAAGCTTTAATAAGAATTAAATTAAACCTCATCATTTCTCCACTCCAGTCTCTCCAGGGCTTCCCGTTAAATTTACAGTAGAAACTTCCTGTGGCCTTTGCAGGTCCTGTAGCATCTGGGCAATTTCCAAAGCTCCCTCTCATTGCGTTAGCAACCCACGCAAACTTTTTGTACTTCTTGTTCATAATAACCTTAAATTGATCCCAGCCCCCGCCACTAAAATAAACCAGATACAACCACCTTTACTTTATGTGCCCTGATATAAATTTTTCTTTTTTATTGTACTCATTATTGTTTCCAGTTATGTGGTTTATTTTGATTCTGTGCCTTTATATTTCCACAGAAAAGAGACCTTGTCAATGTTTTAGACATGTGTAACCCTAGAATCAATAACAGTACCTGGCATGTATTATGGATGCAACAAATATTTTAGAGTTAGTGATAGGACCAATGCATGGATATATGGAAGAACCTAGTGACACATATGTGTAACTGTGGGAGGCTGCTGTAGAATTCACACATGGCTTTGCTCTCTGTAATGTATCACTAAGATTTCTCGTGTGTTAGAAATCAGTGTCTTGTTAATGTTCTCACTGCATATTGCCTTGGTCACTTTTCTCTCATTGCTAGGACAAAACACCCATTGTCCAGAGGGGAATTGTTTATTTAGCTCACAGTGTGTGGAGGTTTCAGTCTATAGTCAGCTGGCTCCAAGGCAGAGTGGCTCATGGCAGAGGGCAACATTCATGGACACAGAAGACAGCAAAAGCAACAAGAGGAAGAAAGGGAGGAGCGGTAAAGAGCAACCCTTATACTGTATACAAGCTGCCTGCCCCAGGGCAACTTTAGCACTCACACCCATAATCCTAGCATTGGGCCATGAATCATAAACTGTAGAAGCCACCCCATGAGTGCATGAGGCTTTTCAGGGATATCCAGATACAAACCGTAGCACATATGATCCTTTTTCTCATGTAATCTGAGTTGATACATCATTATATAAAGCATTTAAAGGTCACAATATGTCATCAGTCTCCCAAACCAGGAGAATTCCTTGTCTAACCTTATTCTTTTATGAAGTCTTCTCTGATGGTCAGTGATGTAGATGTACCTTTCTGTTATGGACAGCAATTTGGTAGGATTCTATTCAGGCTCAGATCACCAGTTGATGGTAATTGTTATTTAAATCTATCTTATTTATGTTATATACTGTATACTATCTACTCAACAATAGACAGGTAAATGATGATTTGAAAGAAGGATAAATGGATGGATGGAAATAGGACGATGAATGGTGGGAATGAAAGATGGGTGGGTGGATGGATGGGTAGGTGTATACTGGATGAATGGATGGTGAATAGAAGGGTGGATGTCGGCTTGATGGATGGATGAATGGTGGATGGACAGTGGATGGATGCGTGCTAGATGGAGTTAACACTAGAACACAGACACAGCCATTGTAGTTTATGTGCAGGATTTGCTTAGCTGTTGGGGCTTACTGGGTACAATTTCATCAATCCTCTCACTGTTTAATAACAAAGACAGGGTTTGTTAGAAGTAGGCACATCTGTTTGGAAACACTCTTATAGTACCGTAGAATAAAGTAACAACATGACACCTCGTAATAAAGAAGTAAGGAAGGAGGCTGGTGGAGCTGGAATACTCGGGAATCAGTATGTATGTGCACCAACTCCACAAAAGGATCGTTAACGTTTGGTAATGAAAGCGTGCTCAACCCTCCCCCCAAAAAGGAAGAGGATGAAGGGGTGCGAGGGGAGGAAGGGAAGGAAGGGAGAAAGGAATGAAGAGGTGTTATGTACATAGGCCAACTCCACACAAGGAGTGAAACATTATGTCCTACACAATGTATAATGAGCTAAAATATTTTTAAAAGACCAAAAATTATACTCCCAGACCTAAATTTAAAGTATAAGTCATGACCTTTAAAGTATAAATTGTGTTGTATTGGTCAGACCCCTTGAGGCTTGAACTGATGTAGATTTGCAAATAAAATTTAAGACAATGCACTCTATTCTCAATCAACATAATCTTGATCGTAAACCATACTATGATGACTTAAAAATGCATGTGCATATTAGGTTTTGTAAATTTCCCATTTTCATTTTCATGGTAATTACACCTTTTCCTATTCATTTAGGATTCAAAGCGGAACATTCTTTTTACCCCAAATTACTTTTTGTGGGTTTCAAAATGCTAGATTTGTGAATTTAAAATAAAGGAAATGATTGTGTATATATTTAATACTTTTCAAAAAGTTCAAGTAGATTTGCACATATTATTCTAGTTAGCCCTTGAAACTAGCCCATGAGAGGAGTTTATTATTTTAGCTCTTGAGATTACAAAGCTATAGCTCACCCTCTATCATTCAATCTTGTGAGCAGGATTTTCTTTTTTTGAATTATGGTTTCCAGAGCATCTTTAGTTGTGTTCTTAAGACCTATTAATTCATTTTGTTCCAAAATTGTATTAAAATTTATAGTAGTACAGGAAATAAACACTGTAATAACTATTTTAGAATCTTGCTGGTAATCTGTGTCTCTATCTAAAATCAAAAATACAAAGAAATTCATGTACTGTAATATAGGGCCATTTTTGTTTTTAATCCTTGGTCACAGAGCTTATTAATATAAAACTAAATGTTTTTACTAAATTCATCTTACCTTTTATCTCTTGCCTGATTATAACATTTATCTTTAGCATATTAACTTCCACCATTGTGAAAGTTGAGATCAGAGATATTTATATTCATAATTAAAATTTTTATGATTTTTATTCAGTTAATACATTATGGATCCCAGTTCGTTTCTCTTGTATCTGTAAACATTCTGTTACTTCAGTTTCCAACATCCTCCTTTCTCTAAATTGCTGCTCAGTGATCCACTTTGTGGAAAGTGATATTTTTAAATTATTTTTTTATTCTCTTTCATTGTTCAATCAATGTTACATTCTAACATCTGGGAATCTTACATCTGGAATCTTTAACTTCATTAAAGACTATATGTAATATAACAACCGTTGTTAACTTCCTATCATCTTCTTTTGAAATCTTGCATTGTTTTGTTTTGCTTTTATCTTTGCTGTTATTTTGTTTTCTTTTCTCTTTAAAATAAAAAATGGTGCTATTTCTATTGTTCACACCAATGGAAGCTGTTGTTGACTTCCTTTTTTCCTGTGCCATATGCAGTTGAATTCTGCTGTTTGTCATTAACACAGCCTCGGTCCCACCATTTTGTAATCTCCCTCTACCATCCCAATCAGACCCACATCCTCCGTCCCAGTCTTTCCAAGAGCTGCCGACTCAGTCGTCTTTTCCCTGTGCTTCACCTCTCCAGCCTGCGTGCTCATCAGCCAGTTTGAGTTTGTCCCAGTCTAAGAGAGAGGGCATTACTGTGCTGGGATTCACCTCCTGGATGCCTGTTTAATGAGGAGTAAAAGCCACAGCCCATTCCCTCCACTCCCACTCTAGCAGGAAGTCACGCTGCTCCTCCCTCAGCCCCCGTGCAGCCACACTAATACCGGCTGTGACCTGGCAAGGACAGCGGGACCCCAACGCTGGGTGCCTCACGTGGCTGCACCCTGGCCTGCAGCCGTCTGCACAGCGGTGCACATTCCTCCTTGGTGTCTTCGTTCAGCATTAGCTCAGAACCCATCCTTAAGCAGATTCTTTCTCTCCAGCTGTGATTTTTCTCCCTTCTCTCCTCTACTTTTCTCCACTGACCACATTGCCCTGCTGATAAATACCTGTAAGGGGATATTTATTCTTTCTCTAACTTCATAACGATCAAGTTTAAGAGCATAGCAATTCTTGTCCCTGTGTTTTCTATTGCATCCCAGCCAGAAGAGTCCCTGTCTACTGCAGAAGTCGTGGTGTTTATTAAATGAAAAAGGGCACATAGCACCTGTTTACCACCATGAAATGAGCAGCAACCCACAGAGAAACCCACACAGTCATAAGGCGTCCTGGGAAAAAATTACTGTGAGAAATAAGCAAGTATCTTGCAAAACATAAACATGCAAACTACTTTAAACCCTGCTTATATTCACAAAAAGCATTTGTTAAACCAAGAGCTATGACTTCTGTGATAAGATTAATATGTGTTCTTTTGTATAACTTCAAGAGAAATGACAAAAAGAAAGGAAACAATGAGAGAATTATTTATTTTTTAATTTATTTTAACTGATACATAACAATCATAAACATTTTACAGATCCATGGAGCGCCATGTAATGCTTTGTTACATATACTGTATGCACTGTGTAATGTTCAGATCAGACCAAATGCAGTCAATCTTACTGCTTATCATTTATTTACGCTGGAAATATTCAGAATTCTGTCCTCCAGTTTTTTTACCTATAGTCACCTGAGCAACCAGAGTTTCTTGCTCCTGACTGTAACTTAGTACTTACTGCTCAGCACCTCACCTCCCAGCCTGCCCCAAAACACTCCTCAGCCTCTAATCACCACCACTCTCAGCTAAACTTTTAGGAAATTTCAAGTCATATCACTTAAGAATAAGCTTGCTCGCTTTCTTTCTTTCTTTCTTTCTTTCTTTCTTTCTTTCTTTCTTTCCTTCTTTCTTTCTTTTCCTTCCTTTCTTCCTTCCTCTCTTTCTTTCTCTTTCTACTATCTTCCCTTCCTTTCTTGTGAGACTGTATCTTCTAAAGAACAAGCAGTGTCGGACTTTGTGTTCAATCTAAATATATAATAAGCTGACTATGGTAATGCATCACTGTAACTCTTCCTAATGAGAAGGCTGAGGCAGGAGGGACACAAATTCTAGTCATCCCTGGGTAACTTGAGAAGACTCTCTCAAAAATAAAGTAAAAGGGGCTGCAGGGAGCTCAGTGGCACAGTACCTGTCTAGCATGATCAAGGCCCTTGAGTTTGACTCTTGAATGCATAAAACAAACACTTCAGAAAAAATAAACATGCTAAGAAGAGGATGGACTCTACATTAATTTTCTCTAAGTTCAGAAGAATTAAAGGAGTACAAGGAAGAAAAGGAAGAGAAATAAGAGGAAAACAAAAAGAAAGTAATGTGATGGAATTAGCAAAAGACAACCATGAGCTATAGTTGGGCCCATGGGCAGGGAAGACAGCGGGAAAAGCTCTAGAAAGCCCCTGTGAATTTTTGGTGCTTCACAAGTCTCTCAAGTGAGTAACCTTTCTCCACTGAGATGATGCTATGAGGGTGTTTCTGTGCAAGAATATTTATAGATTTAAGGGGAAAGAAAGGAAAAAAAAATAAAACTCAAACCAAACTAAACAACAAAGAATCTGCCTGAAAAAGTGGATTAGGAGTGGAATAAAAACTTTATATGAGGTGGAAAAATGATGAGTTTGATTTATTGCGGTCCATGGAAAACAAGGGGATCTGTTAATATAAATTGTTATTTTATTTTTGTAAGCATTAAATCAGTAATTAGTTAATGTTTAGGGTTGAAGACTCCTTCTAAAATTCTCACACAGATGAAGAAAGGAAAGGGCTTTACCTAGCTGGGAAGCAGCAGACAGAGGGTGGGAGGTGACCCCTCCGGGCCACCTGGCCAGGCACAGCCTCTGGAGCAGACACCATCAGGCTCTTGCTGTGGGACCACTCAGGCATTCCTGCTTGGGGACTAAGATCACGAGTGAGAGGAAAGGATGGGTGTGAGTAGGGAGGGGAAGGAGAGGAAATAAAATAGAAACTCTAAGCATCCCACCACCTGTCCCTCACAGACTGCCAACTTGAAGACAGCGCAGTCCTGGCGGTGTTTCCAATAAGCCAGCCCCAAACTGCAGTGCATTTCCTGCCTCCAGGACCGCACAAGGCAAGGCTAGCTTTTGCACTTGTATGTGACTCACTGCCTAAGCTCTGGAGGGTTTCGCTCCCACTCCCTGACTATTCTCTGTATGAGGACAGCCCCTCAACACCCCCACCCGCTTCCCATCCTCCCTCACTGCTGCGTTTTCCTCCGATACACTGATTGATACGCTGACTCTGACTCATTCTTCACACTTGCTTTCTAAAAATTACTCTTTTACCATTACTTGAATGTGAATGAAGGCATGGTTGTGGTTTCTACTGTGTCTTCAATGCTTATGAGTGTCTCAGACATCATAAGTGTCTAATAAACAATTGTTGAATGAATGAAATGCAGTTTCTCTAAACTAGAGGAACATTATATTATATTTGCAAACATCAGCTTGGAGTCAGATGTGCTTTGGTTTTGGATCTACTGCTTACCACTCTGTTGACTGTGATGCATTACGTAGTTTCCTGTGCTTTAGTTTACTCGTTATTAGAATGTACATGGGATCATACACCCTTCATAGAGTTGTTATCAGTGTGACAGAAAAGAATACATGGAATATTTCTGGCATGAACTCACCAAATGCTGATTTCAAATCTCTGTTAGTTATCAAGAGTCTAGATCAGACCACTAAATACTTAGAACATTTCAAGATAACTGGTTCCTGGTTGCATCCAAAGATATAAAACAACCTGTAAAAGATCTTAGTTTATACTTTATTAATATGATATGCTTAGCTGCTCTAGCATGTCATGCTACAGCAGATTCTAACCATTACTAAGAAAAAGCTAATGCATATTTGTTAGAAACAAGGTTGTATTTCTTCCTGAGGTGAAGTCAATTAATTGGATTCACAAAAACACTACAGAGAGCCATCCACATCAAAAGCCATGTTTGATGGGTATCAACAGATTCAGTAACATAACTGTCATCAAGACACTTTGATTTTTTTGAAGAGGCTAATTCTATAGCCATCTAATCATTTCTTTAATGTGAGGAGATATTTGTCTCACACAGAAGATGAGTTTTTGTGAAGTACATTGATGGTTCTGGCCAGCTACAACCACCATAGAGATTTCCTACCCGACACTCCTTCACACTGATTATAGCTTACTGGTTATTTACAGGCATCTTTATATTTTATTGTTATTGTACTGTCTTGTGTATTTTCTAATTGTATTCATCATTTTGCAGCGGTTTCTCCCTTCTGAGGCAGATACAGTTTTAATCTACTAATTTTTATCTCTCCTGGAATACCTTCAACATGTTTTCTGTGTCTCCCTTCTGGATTTCTTACATCCTTCCACCAGATTCACAGTTCTAAACCTTCACAACTTTAATGACAAAAGCCTGAAACTTACTGTAGCTACTAAGTGTTTAAGGATATATTTTAATTCTTATAACTATCTTTGTCTTTAATAGATGGTGTATCTAATGCAGTTTGCGTGGTTCTAATTTGTTTTCACAAAGTATAAGCACATTAAATAAGCACATGTGCAGTAATGCTTAGGAAAGTTGCAGTCGGTGTCCTCATTTATGCAAAACAGACAAAGCTTGCACAGGGTCGCCCTTTTGGGGTGACTTAGTGTTGGATGCATCCAGGGAAATTACACTCAGGTAAACCTAGAGAGAACATGCAAGCGAAAGATCCATGTGTTTAGTGGAAAAGAAAAAAGATGAAGGTGTGAAGGTGGAAGTAACGTTTTTCTCTTTTCCAGCCCTAGGAAAGGATAAAGATTACATGGATGAATCAGAACATGCTAATTATGACCGGTCTCGTCTCATTAAGGACTTTGTTACCAAAGATAAACCTGAACCCAAGACAAAATTATCTAAGGTAATGCAAGTGAAACTATCACAAAATCTCTTTTAGACTGCAACTTTTAAAACTTTTAAGTATTCATTTAGGTGGTTGTTTTGTGTTGGAAAATATAGTAAAACAGGGCTCAAAGTGAAAATGTTATTTAGGGTATCATTCATTTCATTATCAAAATTAATTTTTCACTTCTTTTTATTTTAAAGAGAATAAAAATAATTTTAAAAGGTTAGAAAGGACACAGAATTTCACTGAACAAGATAATGGGAATTCGACAATGGTTGTTATATTGCATATTGTTCTCTTCAAATTAGTTGTTCAGATTACCAGATGTAAGCACACAAAATTGGTCAAAAATTATTTTAATTTTTTCAGATTTAAAGTTTTTCTCTTTTATTTTTATTTTTCATTGACATATAATATTTTAAAATGTTAACTGGATATAATGTGATGTTCCAATACATGTATAAGTTATAAAGATCAAATCAAGTTAATAACATATCCATCACCATCAATGAGCATGTATCATGTTATGTGAGAAGATCGCTCATATTCGTTCCTTATATTTATTTTGAAGTATATGTTAGCTGCTTTCCTAACTATGGTTACCCTGTTGTGCCACAGAATGCCAGAACTTATTCCATCTGTCAAACTGCAACGCTGTACCTGTAAAAAAGAATTTTTAAAACATTTGACCTTAAGTGCAAAAAATATCATCTCTTTATTTTTCATGCTTTGGGAAAGTCAGTAATGTGTAACATAAGTATAGATTTTAGCATCAACTGGTCAAAGATTTGAATCCAGTCCTATAATTTACTGATTATAATAACCTGACTGGTTATATCCACTAAGCCTTGCTTTTCTTACCTGGAAAATATGAATCCTGTTGTTTGCTTAAGAAAACTCCTGGAAAACAAAATGAGATAACTTTCTAAATGTACCTGTCAGGTCTTAAGAGCTGACTGTAGGATAGGCATTTGTAACAGTTTAGGGTTGAGAACTACACATTGAAATAAGACTTCAGCAACAGATGAAAAACTGTACTGGAGTACAGCTTTAAAACTCCATGGCTCCAACAGCCTCAAACAAAATGTTTTTGTTTTAGTTTTTAATATATTTTAAAAAATAAAAGAAGGAAAGCATATTAACAAACATTCATTTACAAAATAGGATAAGAACAATACAAGCAATACTAAATTACAGACAAAGTGGTAGGAAATTAACAATGGTTGTTGTATTACATATTGATATCTTTAAAGCGGTTTCTCAGGAAAACAAATAGAGACATGCAAAATTGATCAAATAATTAATCATTAACTGATCCTTTCAGTAAAGCAATAGAAGTCAGTATTACAACTGTGTTAGCTCTCCTGTGTATACATATGTAGTTTCCCCTTCTTTCTTTTCTCTTTCCCCTCATCCCAAGTGCTCTTTACTTTTGAGCAGTTTCCTTTTATTTCACAATGTCTATCATACCTTTAATTTTATTCACTCTTTCAGATTCTTATAGTAGTGAGACAATACATTGCTTACCCATGGAGATCTGATTTATTTCACTTATGAGTATGGTCTCTAGTTGTGACCATTTACCTGTAAAAGCCTTGAGTTTTTCTTTCTTTATAGCTGAATAATATTCCATTACATAAAAATATCACAATTTCTTTATCCATTCCTCAGTGGATGGACATTGGACTCCTTCCACAATTTAGCTATGACAAATTGTGATGTTATAAACATGGGTGCACATATATCGCTGTGATATGATGTTTTCAGTTCTTCTGAGAAAATACTCAGAAGGGGAATAGGTGGGTTAAATGGGACCTCTAGACCTAGTTTTCTGAGGAATCTCCAAAGAGATTTCCAAAGTTATTTCACCAGTCTGCATTCCCACCAGCAGTGGAGAAGAGTTCCTGTTTCTCCACAGCCTCACCAGCATTTGTTATTGGTTGATTTCTTAATGATAGCCATTCTTACTGGGGTGAAATGAAATCTCCATGTTGTTTTAATTTACATTTCTTGAATGACTAGTGATGTTGAACATTTTCTGACGTATTTGTTCGTCATTTGTATTTCTTTATCTGGGAAGTGCGGGTTCATCTCAGATGCCTATTTCTGGATTGGGTCTTTGAATTTTGGGGGCTGATTTTTTAAATTTTTTACATATTCTAGATATAATATCTTTGTCTGAGAGACAGTCAGCTAAATTTTTTTCCCAATTTATGGGTTTTCTTTTTACTCTACTGGTGATTTCTTTAGATGTGCAGAAACTTTTCAGTAGGATGAGATCCCAGTTGTTGATTCTTTGAAGTATTTCATGTGTCATTTGGTTTTTGTTCGTGAACTCTTCTGCCTATCCCTATGTCTTTGAGATTTTTACCTACGTTCTTTTCCAAAAGATTTAATGTTTCTCTTTTAACCTTGAGATCTTGAATTCGGTGCATGGTGATAGACTGGGATCTATTTTCAGTCTTTGACAAGTGGCAAGCCAATTTTTCCAGCACCATTTATGAAAGAGGCTGTCTTTCTTCCAGTGAGTTTGTTTGGCTCCTTTGTCAAAGATTAGGTGGCTGAGTGTATTTGTGGCTATGGCTGCGTCTTCCAGTCTGTTCCATTGGTCCTCTGGTGTTTTCTAGCCAGTACTGTGTTGATTTTATTACAGCAGCTTTGTAGTACAATTTCGGGTCAGGGATTGTGATGCCACTTGCCTTGTCCTTATTGCCCAGGATTGCTTTTGCTGTTCTGACTCTCTTCTGGTTCCAGGTGAATTTTAGGAATGTTTCTCTAGGTCTGTGAGGGATGCTAATAGTAGTTTAATGGGAATTGCATTAAATCTTGTCTCTTCAAAGCCTTTTAGTGTGGCCCTCTAACACCAAATACCAAATTGCTGCTGCTTTTTCTTACTACAGTGTAACATATTCCTTTTGCTCTCTGGGTGCTCTTCAGAATGATCCTTTCTCAGGCTAACCTTACATTTCCTCCACTGATTTTATTAAAATAGGAATGCTTTTGTAAATAAAAATTTGGATACATACCCCACAGAATGAATAATGTGCCTGTGGTCACTCCATGCCTAGCTAATAATTAAAGTCTTAAATATAATTTTCTAAGTGATGTTTGATTTTGTTTGGCTAGATTAAAATTTTAAGTTCCTTTATTAATCACCATCAAATTGTTTATGAAGAAGAGTGACAGAATTTAAATATCACCACAGTATCAAAAAGGGTGTCATTCTTTAATAGATGTGGGGGTGACTGTTTATGGAAAATTGCTTCATTTCTGCCTATTTTGGTTTTTGTTAAAGAGGTTACTATTCTGTGCCAGTAATTCTTAGATTATCTTTGCCAATCACAGGTGTACCTCCCTAGGTTCACTTCTTCTCCCTCCCTGTGTATGGTTAGCATAAATGTTTTTTAGGTAGTCTTCGCAATCTGCAAAATGTTATATTAACTAAACTGATAGGAAAGCTTATAAGACAAATTAAAATGTTGTACATGAAAGTGTTTATAGCACCAACTGGAAGACAGGAACAATATGCTTCAAAGAATTAGAAAATGACTTAAATGTGTCATGTTGCTCTTTAGAATTTTCCACCTTGCCAACAAAGTTTGCAACCATTTATGTTTTGTTCACAATAGCTGTTCCTCAAGTCTAATTTTCTTTAGGCTTGAATTTTAAACTATTGAAGCTAAAAATAATTAGTAGAAACAGCATGGTTTTATTTTAATATTAAAACAGGAGGATAAGGTAACAGATCACCATAATTTGATAGTCAAATGTCCTACTGAATCTGCTTGGCTCCCAACCCTTAGACTATTAAACTTCTCAAACCACGGAAAAATATATTGAGTCACTCAGGTGATTCAACTTTGAGCTTATATCCAATAGGTATGTGCTTCATAGGGTAGAGAGTAGCACAAATTCCATTCATAAAAGAGGTTCCATTGCAAAAGCCAAGCAATATTTGAAGGCTGTGTAGGCAGAGACCTCGCAAAGCTTCTCTAGCAGTAAAGGGCCAAAGAATCTGCTCAGGAAGGGCTCTTGCTGCGCGTTTATCTGAGGGACACGGAAATGACCTGAATTTTCACTGTTGGTACTACTATCTGGATATTCTGCACTTTACAGGTTCTGTGGCTTGCTTTTCTCAGTGGTATCTGCATGTACTAAAATGTGTGCGTTTCACATTGGATCTTATTAAATTGGCACCCTTCATTCAGGGCTTACAAATGTCAAGTGTCACACAGTTCAAGTGAAATATATATATATTACCTTTTCACAACATAATTCCAAAGGGACCATTTCATGGATGATAAAGCAAGTTCATGCAGAGGTAAAAGGAGGGAAGTAGGACTTGACAGGGGCAAAAGGATGCCTAATATGAACAAAACACTGACTGATGACAGGTATTGTATTACAGAAAACAATAGAGAAGTGTTGGTGACCCTATGCCACTCGTGCCACAGCCAGCTGTCTGTATCATTGAAAGCTCTCACAGATTCACCATCACTGTCGAGGAGCTTTCCAACAAAGTTTGCCATCAGCTGCTAGCCAGGACCATTAGAAATAACTCTATAATCGCCTCTTACTTTAAATATATGATGAAACTGTGTTGAACTTATCAAATGTAAAAGACAATAAAGGAATCCAGCAAGGCACCTGACTGCTGAGTACTGTGTAGATGGATTCTGCCTATGTTTGAAATTTTGCTTTGCCAACTATCATGTGAATACTTCCCGAGCAGTATCGCATCAGGGTGGTATGCATTTATTCTCATAATGCGTTCATAACTTAGAGTGATTTAAGCTAAGTTACATACACATATGACTGTAGCTAGTATGAAGATTAATCCAGAGAAAAAATAAATTGTGTCTCTGGGTGTTTGTCTCTGAAACATGAACTTCTAACACATGTTGTTTATACTGAAGGTTTCGTATCTTAGAAATCAAAAGGACATCTCCAGTATGCATTGATACCGAATATTATGAAATAGTACTGATAACCTAATTGAAATGATTGAGGTGCTATCTGCAAAGCTAGGTATTCTAGGACAGAGAAAGAGGGTAAATGCTGGAGAGCTTTCGCAGTCCAAGTTCTGGGATGTGATTCAGGACATGGACTTGTCCGTCAATGCAGAAAGCTAAGAGGCCCTGAGAATTGGACATGGCACTGAATAAGAACACAGTCTGAAAATAAATTTTAAAAAGAACCAAATCTAGCCTTAAGCTTTAAATTGTAACTTACATTTAAAGATCTGAGACATAATTTGGTAGACAGAAAATCTTTTTTTCCTTATATCCACTATTTTTGTGAGATTTTGCATCTCCCTTCATCTCATAATAGTCGGTTGAACTGGGCTATTCTTTGACCAGAAGGATTCTAAAGAAATAATTGTGCCAGCCCTGAGCTTTGTACTCAAACAATCGGACGCTACTGTCTTCCTCTGGGACTCTCCCTGTCCCAGCTCCCTGTTAGAGCTGCAGGAGAGACCCCATGGACCACAGCCTGAGGAGTACAGTTGCTCCAAAGGAGCCAGGGGTATGAGAGAATCTATGGCCAAAGGGAGAAGAGTTAGATGCGTGAAGAATCCCAGCTGAGACCAGAAGATCTACCCAGCTACACCTGGCTTATGCTCAGATTCATGGACTAAGGAACTGCTTTCAGATGGTTTGTTTCTCAGCAAGAGATAGTAGACGATACAGCCTTACTATATGATAGAATGTTGGATAACAGCAGTGTTTGTTAACATAAGGTTGGAAAAATTGAAAAATATTCTCAAATTTGCCTCAAAATACCCATTTTGATTCATTTAACTCTGCTGAGCCTAAGTATATTTTGAATGGTGTAACTCAATCATGTTATTTCAGCAACCTATTTAAAACTCACTGAACTTATTCATATTTTTAAAACTCTATTTACCAAAGCACTTTCTTGGTAGAAACATTAAGTCAGGATTAAATTTCAAGATGATCTCTAATTGAAGTATGTGTTTGTGTTAGCAGTAGTCAAAACCACCCATTAAAATGGGTAAGGAACAAATTTTTAGAAGCAATTTTTTGTTTTGCTTTCATCTTATAGAAAGGCTCTACGATACTTGTGTGGCCAAGATATGTCAGGAGACAACTTTGTGAAGCTGAGAAGAAACGTTCCTGCCTGTATCTTCACAGGCTGAGATACATGGGCTGACCTCAAGCAGCCTTCTAGAGCAGAAGAGAGGGGTTGTTTTTAGGCTACTTTGGGTAAATATTGCCTCTTACTGTCTCATGACTGTGGAGAATAATGTATCATTGAGGAACAGGTCTTAGAGAAACAGGAATTCAAAATTATTTCTTGAGCTCTCCGGCGACTCCCGACAGAGATCGGCTTGTTAGCGGTGGAGACGCCCGGCAATCCCACGTTTCGCGCGTGTCGGGCGGGCCGCGCGGAGGGCCCCAAACGCCGGGAGCGGGGAGGAAGATTTGCTGGGTCCTAACGCCCTGAGAACACGGACAGCTCGGTCCCTCCCGCCTCCCGAGCCGGCGCAGCTCTCTGGCGACTCCCGACAGAGATCGGCTCTCTGGCGGCGGCAACGCCCAGCGGTCCCATGTTTCGCGCGCATCGGGCGGGCCGCGCAGAAAGCCCCAAAGGATAGACTGGCACCTTGGAACCTTCATGCCTGCAGGGACTCCAAAAACTGGTGAGATATCGGCGCTCGCGACCAGATCACTGAGTGGGGGAGGAGATCCATCCCTATACCTGCAGGGAACCCTGGGAGGGCAGGGGAGCGGTCTTACACACCTCACCCAGGTCACTAGGTAGGGAGTATCTAACCAATATCTGTACAGCCTTTTAAGCGGAACTCTCAGCAGAAAGCTTAGGGGACATTCTCCCAAAGAGAAGGAATCATTCGAGCAGCCTTTGCAGCTGACCTTCGCCTGCTGAACTGCCTTTGGAATTTACAGCTCCACATTTTGAATCTGATACCCAAAAATGGGAAAACAGAGGAGCAAAACGAAGTCTCAAAACTCAACCCCACCCAGAACAAGTTTTGAAGAGGAAGAAACAAGGGAACCAGGAAGCCTCATAACTTCAAGATATGAAACGATTGCATCCGAAATTAAACAACTCCAACAGGCCATGAAAGAGCTTAAAGCAGAAATAACCCACATACCCACAATGATTTCTCAGATAAAAAACGAGATGAAAACAATG
>PVLD010019595.1:0-35990 GCA_004027595.1 Dinomys branickii
GAAAATATGCCTCAAATTCAGCTGGAACCAGAAGAGACCCAGAATAGCAAAAGCAATCCTGGGCAATAAGGACAAGTCAGGTGGAATCACAATCCCTGACCTGAAATTATACTACAAAGCTACTGTAATAAAATCAACCTGGTACTGGCTAAAAAACAGACCTGAGGATCAATGGAACAGACTGGAAGATGCAACCACAACAAAATCTCACTCAGCTACCTAATATTTGACAAAGGGGTCAACCAAACCCACTGGAAAAAAGAAGGCCTATTTAATAAATGGTGCTGGAAAAACTCGCTTGCCTCTTGCCAAAAACTGAAAATAGACCCCAGTCTGTCACCATGCACCAAACTCAGGTCAAAATGGATCATAGACCTCAACATTAAAACAGAAACACTAAACCTATTGGAAGAGAAAGTAGGTAAAAACCTTGAAGACATAGGAGTAGGCAGAGACTTCATGAACAAAAATGAAGCTGCAAGGGAAACACTTCAAAGAATCAATAATTGGGACCTCATCCTACTGAAAAGTTTTTGTACATCTAAAAAATCACCAGCAAAGTAAAAAGAAAACCCACAAATTGGGAAAAAATCCTAGCTGGCTGTCCCTCAGACAAAGGTCTTCTACTTAGAACATTCAAAGAATTAAAAAACATGTACCTGTCCAAATTCAAAGACCCAATCCAGAAATGGGTATCTGAGATGAATACACAATTCTCAGATAAAGAAATACAAATGGCAAATAAATATATGAGAAAATGTTCCACATCTTTAGTCATTCGAGAAATGCAAATAAAAACAACATCGAGATTTCATCTCACCCCAGTAAGACTGGCCAGTATGAAAAAGTCATCCAATAACAGATGCTGACGAGGCTGTGGAGAAATAGGGACTCTATTACACTGCTGGTGGGAATGCAGACTGGTGCAACCACTGTGGAGAGCCGTTTGGAGATTTCTCCGCAAACTAGGTCTAGAGGTTCCATTCAAACCAGCTCTTCCTCTTCTGGGTATTTTCCCAGAAGAGTTGAAAACATCATATCACTCTGACATATGTGTACCCATGTTTATAGCAGCACAATTTGTAATAGCTAAAATGTGGAAGCAACCCAAGTGGCTATCCACAGAAGACTGGATTAAAAAATTGTGGCATTTGTATATAATGGAATATTATTCAGCTATAAAGAAAGATAGTTTTGGGGACTTTGTAGGCAAGTGGTCAAAACTGGAGTCCATACTCATAAGTGAAATAAATCAGTGATACATGTGCAGGCAACATATTGTATCACTGGTGTAAGAACCCGAGCGTGGGAATATAAACTAAGAGTCATGAAGGAAATCTGTTCTAAAACAAAGAACAGATGGGACGAGGCAATGGAGAAAAGAAAGAGACAAAAACGTATGTGTATATATATATGAATATACGTATAAGCAGGAGGGCTAACATGGTTCTACTATTGTATTATATGACTTAATGCTAAGGAATAGTCGATGACGGGTTATTTGATCAATCTTGTATGTCTGTATGTGTTATCCTGAACACACACTACGAAGATATCAATATGCAAAGCAGCAACTATTGGTGGTTTTTTTTTTGTTGTTGTTGTTGTTGTTGTTTGCCTGTTTTGTTTTTTGTCTTTGGATTTTTGGTTTTTGTATTTTTTGTGTTGTTGAGAAGATTTATTGTCTGACTAAATTTGCATGTCTGTATATAGGTTCATATATTTACACTTCGAAGATATCAATGGATAAAGCAATAACCACTGTTGAGACCATGTCACCTTGTCTGTAGATTAGTTGTGACTGTACTATTTTTTATGCTAATTGGTGTGTTTGTTCGTATGTTTTTGTACTTTTATTTTTTTTAATATAAAATAAGAAAAAACTCTCTTTTACAGAGGGAAGGGTAGGATAGTGTGCTCCTTTTTGAGTAGTACTGGAACTTGGATGTTACAAAACAATTTTATCTTTCAGTGTGCTCCAGACACCATTCAAACCCCATGTGGTTTCTTTCAAAGAGCAACTTTTTGAACAAAGGTGCTAGGGAACACCAAGTACGTTTATAATAAAATGTCTACATAATAAAATGATTTTTTTTTTTTGCTTTGGCATTATTGGGAAAACAGAAGTAGTCATTAAGATAAGACCTTCCTAAAGTTTTGAAACCCAAATCTGACTCTTGACAAATTTTTTTCTTCTCTGAAGGCTGGGGTGAAAGCTAAAGTGGCATGGAGAAGTGAAAGAGTAACAGAGAATTTAAATACAGAGAAAGGAGGAGCAAGGTGGGATAAGAGCAGTAACTTAGACCAGAAAAACTATCAAAAAAGTTATCAGTTTAATACATTTCCTACTAGTTTTTAAACATCTTTTTAGGCTTACATGACTCATTTGCATTGCAAACAGCATATCTGATCCCACTCTAAAACAAAATTAGTTTACCCTCTCATCAACACAATCACAGAAAAAGCAGAACATGTATGAATGGATAAAAATAGCAGGAAGAGATTTGTGGGCATGAAGACCAACTTTTCATTTTCTGGTTTTTTTGCTATAAAATAGTATTTATTACTTCATGTGCCTATTGTACATTGCTAGTGGCCTTTCGGTATCCACAACAGAGTGGTTCCAGGAAACCCCACAAATATCAAAATCCACAGATCCTCAAGTTCCTTTCAAAAATGGAATAGTGTTTGAATACAACCTGTATGCATCCCCGTGTATTTAAATAATCCCTATATTACTTATGACACCTAATACAATGTAAATGCTGTATAAATAATTGTTATATTCCCTAGGGAAAATTAAACAAAAAGTTTAGTTCAGATATAATTTTTTCCACATATTTTCACTCTGTGGTTGGCTGAATCTGCAGATGAAGAGCCCAAAGAAATGGAGGGCCAAAGACTCGTGTGTGTGTGTGTGTGTGTGTGTGTGTGTGTGTATCTTGTATCCTGTGACCTTTCTAAACTCTAGGTTTTTGAAGATTCTTTGGTACAGTCATGTCTGTCAATGGAAAGTTTTATTTCTTCTTTCTCAACCTCTTATTTCCTTTTGTTACCATATTTACACTGACCAGGACTCCCAGTAAAATAGTGAACTGAGAGAGGTTAAGAGTAGACATTTTTGCCTTATTCTTATTCATGGAAGAAAGATTTCATTCTTTCACCTTAAAGTATGATGGTACCTGTAGTTTGTTTTGATTATGTCTTTCCTTTTATGAATAGTGAAATTTGTTAATTTTTTTGAGGATTTCTGATACATGCTAATGAGGAAAATTGGTCTATAGTTTATCTTTGTCCTTCCTTTACTGTTTACTGTTTGTCTTTGTTTTGTTTTGTTTTTTTGTGTTTTTGAGACAAGGCCAGGCTGGCCTTTTGTCTGACGTAGATAATCAGGTGAATTCTCCCTTCATAAATGTGGCAAGCGTTTCATCATCTTCTAAGTTCTGATCTACTGTACTGACTGCTTCCCAGTGTCATCAGTCTGGTTTCCCACTGTTAACAGGTGGGGAAAACACTGCACTTTAGTCCATCAGGTTGCTCAGCTCCTTGTCACTATTGCAGCCATATGCTGGTGTTGTGGGTTCATCTTCGGCCACTTCTCGGGGACCCAGGCAGAAGAACGGGGCTATGCTAGAGACCCAAGGCCTCTCGTGCGAGCCTGTGCAGCTGGGAGTACGTGGGTATCCGGTCTGTGGGCCCACGAGACCCCCAGGCACCGAGGTGGAGGCGGTGACTCCGCAAATTTCTCAGCCTGTCCAGACCCATCCCCTGGCACTCCAAGCCTAGCGGAGGGCACCTTATTTTCTATTTTGCAGACTCTTGTTTTGCATTTGTGTGATTATGTACATTAAGCATTTTTTTTCTGATTGTAAATACTTCTATCTGAACCAAGGAATTAACTCCAAACAACTCTACGAAAGGACTCACCAGGAAGTTGATTAAGAGGTGATATTTCCATTACACTAGCACAGAGGTTCTTAAACTTTAGTGTTGACGAGATTTCACCCGGAGCGTTTGCTAAGACGCAGCCAAACAGGCTCCACTTCCAGGTCCTGCCCCAGTGAATGGAGGCTGGAAACCGAGATCTGGTTGTTCAGCAAGCATTCTGGTGACGCTGCTGGACTGGGGAGCATATTTTAGCTACATGGATGGATTCCATCTGGCTCTGGGATTCTTCCCATTCAGATGTTTTCATTTCCTCACTTCATAAAATGGGATTTTTCAGCTTTGGCCTCCTCCTGTATGACTAGTACCGTATATACCTAAGTATCTACCACTGATCCTCGTTTTGAGAATACGAGAACAAATTTGTTTGCTCTAAAGTAAATACCTTCCGTCTATAAATTACTTCGTCCTTAAAGGTCTATGCCTTGGTGGTCCATACAGGACTAAGGGAAGAAGGACTTATCTGGACTTCTTTTCCTTCCTTCTGTTTTCAAATTTTATATACATTATTTTTTAGTGTACCCCTTAGTCCTACACAGTATGACAGGTTATGCCGCTTGTAGATTCCTTTGGATTTTCTACATAAAATGTCATGAGAGGCCTCTGTGTAGATTATCTATTTTTCTGGGTAGCTCTCTCTTCTCTGGGACTCTGTCCTATAATGTCATAAGTATGTTCCTCAGTATTCCAGAATAATTCAGAGAGTAATTTCACACAGATACTATCTTTGAAATATATCAGTTAAGATTCTAGTATATAAATTTACTGGTGTTCTTAGGAAAATAAAGAAGTTTCATGGAAGAAGAAAGTACTCAGTAATAGCATAAATGTACACTAAGAAAACTTGGGAGGAGTTATAATATTGAAGTGATTTTTGGTATCTTAAGAAAGATATAGAAAAAAGGCTACATAATTTAATGGGCTAAAAATATTAAAACAAGAAGATTTAAGGAAAGAAAAGTAATGTTTTTGTCAGGTTTAGTGTTAACTTTGTAATTAAAGAAATCTCAAATTGTTATATAATACGAGTTTTGCAAAGAATACTTATTTTGAGAGCCAAAGTAATACCAGAGAAGTATAATAACAACTACAGAAAAAGAAGTATTTGCTAAAGTCCTGGGTTTGGGGCTAGTAACCACTACTGTAGGTAAGATCTGAATTTAGGGTCAGTTACTTTGGGCAAGTCATTCAGCTTCATTAAAATTTCCTTATAAGAGTTAAATTTAACCCTTAACAAAAGTAACCTTGAGTTCAAAGAAAGGTTATGTTCATCAAATATATCTCTTATGCCTACTTCAGAACACAGTGCTTTGTGAAAATTTTTAAGTTCCCCTAAAAGATAGAGAAATGAAACACAGTTACTAGTGAGTTGATAACTATATGCATACCAAAGATGTATTCTTGTTATAAACACTTTTTGTCTGGAAAAAAAGCTAGAGAGAAATATTAACATTTGAGGAATGGATAAAAAAGATGTGGTATTTTTATACAATGGAGTATTACTCAGCTATAAAAAAGATAAATTTGAGGCTTTTATAGGTAGATGGATGCAACTAGAGACCATACTCATAAGTGAAATAAGACCCACATTTGTCTCCCTGGTGCAAGAATCTGAAAGAGTAAAACTGGAAAGGTACAACAGACATTATGAAAGGGAAATTGTTCAAAGGTAAGGAACAACTAGGATGAGGGAAAGGAAAAAAGAAGGCAGAGAAAATATATATACATACAAAGATAGCTGGCATAATTGTACTGCTGACACCTATTGGTTTATTGAAATGAACAGTTAATGCTTAAAATTTTTGACCAATTTTGCATGCTTATATCTGGTAATCTGAACAACTAATTTGAAGACAACAATATGCAATATAACAACCATTGTTGAATTCCTACCATCTTGTTTAGCAAAACTCTGTATCATTTCTGATGTTTTTGTAAAATTATTTTTTATTCTCTTTAATTGATCAATCTTACATTCGTTCATCTGGTAATCTGAGCAACTTCGCTGAAGATAATAATATGTAATATAACAACCACTGTTAATTTCCTATCATCTTATCTTCAAATTCTGTATCTTTTTATAGTTTTTCTGTTGTTTTGCTTTTGTCTTTGTTATTTTGTTTTTCTTTAAAATAAAAAAAATAAATTTCTCTATGACGGTGATTATATGTGGACACTCTGATGGCAAGTGACTAATTGGTTATCTCTGCAATACATTTTTTTCTATTTCCCAACAGTTTAACATCATCTATGTATATGATTTTGTCTTGGTTTTGGTATTAGAATAATTCTGACTCCATTAGATGAATTGGAAATTGTTTTCTTTTCTGTTTCCTAAATCAATGCATTTTTTTAAAAAAATGAATGATATTAACTAATCACTGAAGCCATCAGAAATAGAGTTTTCTTCTAAAACATTCTTTCTGGGGTGAGAAGGAATCTCAGTGTTGTTTTATGTTATAGAGAAATTTAAGGAATTTCCCTAAGCCAGTGGTTTACTGCCTTATGCAATAACAGTATAACTCAAATGCAGATTTTAAGCAGTCTCCCATTGGTATAAAAAATTATGATGATCACCTGCCTTTATTTTATTTTATTTTTTTTGAAACAGGGTCTCACTATGTAGTTCAGGCTGGCTTTGAACTCACTATCAGGTCCAAGCTAACCTTGAACTTGCGGTAATCCTCCTGCCTCAGCCTTCCAAGTGCTGAGACTACTTACAGGTGCGCATCACCACACCCTGTAATCATCTGCTTTTAAAATATGTAAAGAAAGAGTACAGTGTGTTTGTAAAATGTTAGTGTGGATTCAGTAAGTGTGGAACTTGTCTGTGTACTATTGGAGTTGTGCAACAATATGCTGAAATTATTTGCCTGATGAGCTATGGAAACTATCCTAAGCCAAGAGAATGATGGCTTGGATTTTCCTAATCTTTTACCTTAACATAAACTTTATCTCCCCAAATAGCAATTCTTAACAGTTCAATGAGAACACAACCACAATAACATCTCTATTTCTTACATTTAAATTAAAAATACAAAATAGTAGAAGGTAAGGGAGTAAATCTGGAATTCCAACAAGTTGCAGATTCCTTAAATTTCCAAGTGACAATGCAATGTGTTAAGCAAACATCTCTCTAAAACTTTTTAAGAGTTTTCACTCATATTTGTATCCAATTTAACATCCAAATCTCTTGAATTTCTAGACTGTATTATTAATAGCAATCTTCTTCAAAGGTACTTTGCTATTTTAACCACAAACATAACCATCTGTCAAGTTGTTCAGTTTCCAAAGGGATCATGTATGTAATGACAACACTATCTTGAGACTTCAGCCACCTTTCATTCTGAAGTCATAAATTTAAAATAGCAGTTGGGAATATAGTGGGTAACCAAGAACCTAAGTAAAATTCTGATCCCAGAGAATGTTCATATTTTGAGTTTTGAAACATTAGAGTCAATGTCATTATCTTTCATGTCTGAGTATCATTTATTTTTACTAAGATATTTTATAGGAATTCTATTAGATCAGAAGAGAATCTGGCAATTCTTATACCCCTGAGTGTGACCACAGGCCCTGCCTCCCTTAAAATCCCTTCTGACCTTATGAGGCACATACTAGGGTCCCTCCCAGGTGCAGTGTCAAATACATTCTTCAATTAACCAAAAATCACTTAAGGAACATTCATGCTCTAACTACTTCAAGGTAACTTTTAACAAACTACTTTCTTAACATCAAAACAAATGCAAAGAAATCCTACAAGTGTTTAGAAGTTGTGTAATGCTTCTCTAGAGTCAAAAGTCAGTACTTGTGCTAAAGGCATTTTTCCTCCTTAAAAAGAAAAGTTTTTCCTACAACAGGATTCATTACAGGAATGTATTGATGGAAACTAGTTTCATCACCACTAATGTGCTGCTTAATTTTAAAGATAACATAATACTGAACAGAATAATGTGCTCTATTAATAACATTTTATTGAAAGAGTAAGCTGATTTATTGCATTTGTTTGTCCAAATAAGCACCCAGATCATTTGCCATAAATCTTCTTAAGTCTAAACAGAAGGCTGAGAAGCAACTTGATAAAAATAAGAAGTTATCATAAAACATAGTGAAAAATCCAATCTGAAAATCAAACAGTGCACTGCCCAGCTTCATGGTTTGTTTAGGGTCTGAAGTTTGCAATGAAGATGAAAGAGCTGCTTTAGTTTACTTAAAATAGCTATTTTGAGTCTTAACTTGAGAAAACTATTAAAAATCATTAAAATCTGTTATGGGAAGTCTGGCCATTTAGATTCTGAAACAATTTAATATCATTGCTTATACATTTATAAATAAAACTGCTTATTTTTATATAAAAATAGTTCTAAAACTGAGCCTTATATTGTGAGGCTGAAAAAGGGCAGAACTGAGCACAAGACTTTGGGCTGGGAGAGTGCTTCACTAGCATGCACAAGGCCCTGGGCTCGATCTCAAGCACAGTGCAAGGTAGGATGGGGTGATTACAGTGTACACAGAATAAAATACCTCTCTATGGAGCTTTAGCTTTCAGAATGGATGACTGTGTATATGTTGTAGGTGTATATAAGAATGTGGTCCATACACAAACTAGTCCTAGCAAGTGAAATTAAAAGGATGCCACTGGGTCATTTGTCTAACAAAAGTGGTTCAAACACCATCTGGAAGGTAATGTTTGGAATTCATAGCCAAGAGAAAAGCTTGTGTTCTATCACTTATTTGCCACTGATTCTATATAAACTGAATAGTTTATCAGTTCATTTCCCTCACATAGAAAGCTCTTATAGATCTTCTGTATTATTTATACATTTGGAAAGCTGCAGCATCGATTTAAAAACAGTACAGAAACTGTAATACAGACATTAGTTTTGGTATAGGCTAGATGTAAGAGTTCAACATTTAACTATCCTGTACTTATTAGCCTATACTTCAGAGTGCAATTACTCTGGCTTACAGAACACCCACCACCTGGGTAAATCTGTCATCTACTGTAAACATATATTTAAACAGCCTCTTATTGATGGTAATTTAGAAGATGCACTGGCTACAGAGGCATGGCTTACTACACCTCCATCTTACCTTCCATTTAACTGTAAAATTTGAGAAGTTCTTGCAGCTACACTCTAAATGTCAATCAGGTTCTGCCTATCTCACATGATTTTTAGAGGTCTTACTTTTTAGTCTCTGCTGACAAGGACAATGGTGAAAGCAAGAGAATTGTTTCCTGCAGTGACATCCCAGCAACATCTTGTCAGTTTTCTGGGCAAGGAGCAGCAGTTGTTGCAGGAGCAGAGCCAACAGCTTGTTGATCTGGCTTTCTAACCCCTGCATCTCATTATTGGGCATCTAGTCTTTTTGTTTCCTGGGTTTTCAGAGCCAGTTGTGGCTGAAGCAAATGGATTGCTCCTAGTTCCAACACAGCTCTAGCACTGTCTCGGAGCATTACTCCCTTTGTATGCTAGGTTATGTTGCCCTGAAGTCACTACTGAAAGTCTAATGTGGAACTTGCTTCTTTAACTCTTTCAAATCTTTTACATACAGTCATACTAAATTCTTTTTATACACACTTAATTTAATTTCTTCCTAATCAAAATACCCAGAGTACTTTGTTTCCCACACTGAACTTCAATTCAAACTTTTGCTATTATTAACAAGGCATTCATTTTTTAAATTAAGGTACAACTTATACATAATAATATTCATCCTTTAAGTTTTGAGAAATTGATAGTTTTGGGTAATCATAATAAGATAATTGGCTGTCGCTCGGATGTAGGATGTGTGCTTAGCATACGTGAGGACTGGGGTTCAATTCCTAGAACCATACGATTCCCTCATACTAAAAAGTAGCACCTTCTCTTTTATAAGCAACCTCTCCCCCAACCTTAGCACCTTCCAAACCATTGCCGTGGACTTGTTTCTCTAAATAATTCTCTCATACCAAAAATACCCCCTGCTCCTTTGTAAGGACACTCTCCTCCAAACTTAGAAGCTGTCTTTGCTCCCAACTTGTGTCTATAGCTTTCCTTTTCTGGACTGTCGTATAAAGGAACTCATACAGTACCTAACCTGTTGAGTCTGGCTTCCTCCACTTAGCATAATACTTCTGAGAGTCATACATGTAGCGTACACCAACAGTGCAGTATACCAACAGTGTGTTTCCCATCTTGCTGAGTAGGGCCATTATCTCCAGTTTTTAGTGGTTATGAATAAAACTATGTAAACATGCACATACAGTTTTTCATGGGAACATAGGTTTTCATTTCACTTGGGTAAACATCTAGGAGTTAATCCAGGTGAAAAGTATAACTGGATTAGGGTGAGAAGGGTGAAGATGATAAGAAATAGTAGGAGTTAGAATACGTTTAGAAGGCAAAAATGGACTAGACTGTGATAGAGTAGTTCTAGGGTAGGAAAAAGAGAAGTCAATTATGAAGACATTTTCCTGGAAAAACAGGAAGAATGAGAATGCCAGTTACTGGCTGAGTGGATGAGGCAGCTATAGGTCTGAGAAGGGAATAGAATTTGACTTTATGTATGCTAATTGAGCTATTAGTAGATAATCTAGTATACATTTATGGTTTGCTTAATTAGATTAAAGACCTTTAGGGTAGAATCTATATCATACCATTTCCTGTAATAGCAAGAATGTGGATCAAAATATTTAGCTTAGAAAATTTGGGGGTGTGTTTTAACCTCTAATTCTTCAGTGAAAATCAAGCTGTTACAGGTACAAATTTGTAAGTGCATTAAATTATCTGTATCCTACAAATAAATACTTGTAGAGTACCTATAATTTAGGTGAATACAGTATTGCTGTGACATGTAAAATTAGCACAGATATAATAAAGAAATTCTACTTTCTTGAGAGCAAAGGCAATTTTATGGTTAATGAATTTTTCTATATTGAATTTTTCATTTTTTGTTTCTTTCAATTATTGTTATATACACCTTTATTCTCTAAGGTCACACTCAAGTTTCCTTTAGTCTCTTAAATCAGTGTGGTATAATCTCAAATGACAGTATAATTTTAATCAGGTTCCAAGGTTAGACACAGTGTTTTAGATTTGATATTGCCTCATCCTCAGAACAGGACCTAAAAAAGCCAAATCAGTATTACCTCTTAGTCTTTCACATACGTATGTTGCTTACTTCTCTCATCTTTCAACGCATCTGTAGCCACAAGCAATAGAAGCCAAAGCACTTTAAATTCACATATGATCCAAGACAACCACAGATCTAGTGGATCTTTAAGTGATCAAATTCTGGCATCAGAATGAATATACTATAATAGTGGCAGGAAAATGCCTCATTAAAGAAACTCACAAAATGCTATCAATTCCTCTTAAGATATCTTTAATCTCTCAACAGGCAAATTTATGTCTGTACCCAGAAATATTTGATATTTTGCCAGATTGCATAGATCTCTACTCACCAGGTATACTTTCCACAATACCTCTTTGCCCAGATATACCTTGGTAAGATTTTTCCTTATTCTTTTCACTGTCTATGGCCTCTTCAAGACAATTTATATTTTATTTTTTATGACTAACAGTTTCTTAATCAATACTGCCAGGTAGTTAGAAATAATGTGAGGTAAAAGCAATTCACTGGGTTGAAATTACATGTTTGCTTTTTCTTACCATGAGGTAAGCAAAGGAGGGAGCACATAATCTGTGTTTTTTTAGCAGCTCTATTATGTTGTCAAGAAACTTAGTTCCTTCTGTCCTTCAGCTCAGATATGGACCGTCTTACAGTCATAAAATGGCTGCTCAATCTCCAATATCGGGTCTGCATTCCACTGAACAGGGTCTTTTTTAACTTGGCCTACTGACATTTGGACCAGGTGATTGTTTGTTCTGGGCACTGTCCTGCCACCATAGGATGTTTTGCAGTGTAGGACCTACTGACCTCCATCTGCTAGATGTCGGTAGCAAACCCCAGTGGTAACAACCAAAAATATGTTCAGATATTGCCAAATTTCCCTTGCAGGCTAAAAACTAAAACCCCACTTGAGAACAGTCTGTGACAGAGGAAAAGGAAAGGAAAAAAGACACAAAGGAGAATGGCAGCAGAGCCCCTTACACCCACTCCTCCCTCCACCTCTGTTCTAAGTGAGGGCTGGTGAGGAAACAGATTTAACACAGGACACATAAATTTGGAAGATTATCCTACAATACTCACCCACAAAGTCAAATGTAGCAGAGTGCAGAGATCTGTCTGTGCACTAAAGATCCGAAAATCCAGCTGTGGGCTTGGATTCCACAGCAATGTCCTGCCCAAGTCCAGCCGAAGGTCTGCAGTCCATAGCAATATCTTCTGGAAGTCCTATCAGGAGGCTGAAGGGTCCTTGATGGTGGACTGAAGGATGTGCACCCAAAGCCCAAGGGATGGTGCTAAAGGTTAGCGAATCTATGCCAAAAGGCTGAAGGATCTGTGTCAGAGGCTGAGACATCTGCACTGGAGCCAGAAGACAAGGTTCAAGATGAAAGTAAAGACCAGAGCTTCCCCAAAGAGAAGAACCACCATCCTTGGCAACAGTGAGGACCCACACTCGTCTGATCAGAAAACAATCAAATTTCTTCAGGAAAATCAGCATGAAATCCTCCCTCCTATTATCCTTTTATACTGTTCCAACAATAATCCTCAGGTGAGTATTCCACACCCACAACCATGCTGGCACAATTCAGTTGGGTTTTCCCACTTAAGTTGACCATTAATTAATCCA
The DNA here is from genome assembly GCA_004027595.1 of Dinomys branickii. NCBI lineage: Eukaryota > Metazoa > Chordata > Mammalia > Rodentia > Dinomyidae > Dinomys > Dinomys branickii. The sequence continues at coordinate 12,686 of PVLD010019595.1, forward strand.
CCACAGTCTCTGCAATCACAATGAGATTTCATAGAGAGCCAAAGAGCAACTCACATCTCACTGGCTAGAACTATTCCAGCACCATCCTCTCTAAAAACGTAGGGTAATGCAGGTTATGTAGCCAGCAACTGTTATTCTCAGTAAGACTGGCATTCAGTTAAGCTGGAAAGATGGGTAATGGATGAATGAATAATAAGCAAACAGCATTCTCTGCCAGAGAAAGCTTTAGTACCTTATGTTCAAGACAACTTTGTTTTGCTCTTTAAGCTGATACTCTTGAGTATAACTTTACAAATGATTCCAAGATTTTAAAAAGGAAAATTCACCTCTCAAAAGTACATTTTGCAAAGGTATTTTTCCCTCTCTTGACAACTGGTTATACTTCTGTTTTTTTCTTTTTAAAAAAGTATCGCCTTTTTCTCTGTCCTTCACATAAAAGTTAGACCTTTGGACATTATGCCCAAAAGTCGTTAGTGCTCTGTTCATTTTTTTCTCCCTGCAGTCTTGACCCACTGGGGATATGCTCTTGAGTATTAATTACTTCAGGTATTTTCTTACAGCAGTAGGAAGCTGACTAATTGAGACACCAACCTTACAATCGCCTCCTGCCTTTTCAGTACAGAATCATGTATCTCTGTGAGAAATACCACCAAAGAGATATTGCTGATGGTAGCAGCTCAATGACTGATATATGGCCAACTTTCTTTGCCTTAGTGATAAAATCTGAAGTGTAAGCTTCCATACTAGACACAGTTTAAGACCCCACTTATAAGAAGTCACAATAAAAGGATATGCTCATTCAAAAACAGTTTGCTATAACACTTGCTGGAATACAAAAGTCCTTCCCTTAGGATTAAGCGGCATTCCATATGGAAGGTAAAACTTTAAAAAAGGGCCTACCAGAAGAAGAAAACTGGTGTTATTTTTAAAAATCCCTAGCAACAGAGGCTAGTCTCAAAAGGTTTAAAACATAGATGAAGTAAACCACACAAAAGTACATTACTGAAATCAATGTCAGACTCTTTTATTATTATTCAGACATTAATCTCATAAGTTTCTTTACAAGTAATGACAAATGCTCCATAAGAAATCTCACTTTGTGTCAGGCATTTTGTCATATTTTTGATGTGCCTGACTTAAGAACAGACAGTCTTATTTCAAACTTTTTCACCTGAATGCCACTAAAAATCAAGGTTACAAATTTATAGAACAGATAGGACATTTATAAAGTACTTTAGATTTTTAAAAAAAACTTGTAAAATAATAAAAGAATGCTTTATATAATTTACTAGAAACTAATAATTTATTTTTAAAATTAACCTTTTTTAGGACATGGGATAATTTGACACATTTTAGAAAGCATATACACTTTGGATACCTTTTATGAAACTCATAGAAGTTAGCCCCCCAAATCAAAACAAAAACATCTTAATAAGCAAGGAAGGGAAGCAAGGAGAGAAAGAAGAGAGAAGGAAAGAACGAAGAAGAGAAGGGAAGGAAGAAGGAAGGAAATTATTCTTTTCTAGATCATAACTTAAAGTATCATGAAAATGAAAAAGATTTTTACAGGTAAGTCGAAAGGTAAGTTTGAACTAATGAAAATATATGACAATGGGTCACACTAGTTACACAGAACAAATAGTTCTTGAAGGACTCTGTACTACTTTTTAATATAACTTTTTGGGGAGTGGAGGACAAGAGGATAAGCCTAATAAGAGGCAAGGAGTTAAACAAGGAACATCAAAGCATCAACCCAATACTTCAAAGTGGCTTCCTTCCATTTGAACATCTAGTGTGCTACAGGCAATGACAAGAAGGCAGTTCCAATATACATGTCCAAATTAGAGATAGACAATATCCCAGGAGGTCCAAATCTTTAACTCTAGATAAGAAATTTCTCAAAAAACTTGCCAAGACATGCTACCTTCTGACTTAGGACACACACTGGGTGAAATACATGCTACTATTCTTGGAATTAAAAAAAGAAAGAGTCCAGTAAAACCAGTATCTAACACCTCCTTTCATTCCTCTTAAGTATCCAACTTCTAACAACCCTATTGTATTTTGATATCATCATTTGGAGTTAATATTCTTCTTAGAGATTGGGTCATCCCAGCTTTGTTTATACATTTATTTTAAAAACAATGCTTATAAACAAAATATGTACATATATGTCACTACAAAAACAAGATATGTGATAGATACATACAGCGTAACATATTAGCCAATGGTTATTAAACAAGATACTTGAGAGTGTTCTGCGTGTAGAAGCCAAAGGAATCTCCTTTCTAACATTCAGCTCCTCAGAATCGTACTTCGTTTTAGAATATTTCATTTTGAACCAAGAGTAGTTCTTCAGCTTTTAATTTTCATTAATTTTAAGTGCCTCTTTTTTCCACTTGATACTTGCTGTTCCTCTATTAGGAACATTCTTCCCCTGGTTCTTTATATGGCTGGTTTCAAACTATAAAACATTTAGAAGGCAATGTTCAAGAATATTTTATGCCTTGGAGGAAGGAAGGACTCAAAAAGCACAAACCTTAAAAGATTGATAAATTCAACTACCATTAAATAAAAAACTTCCATTTATCAAAAACACCACAAAGACAGTAAAGACAAGCTATAAACTGCTCAAAGATGTTTGTAACACATACAGCCAACAAAAGACTTACATTCAAATTATATAAAAATTTCTACAAATTAATATGTAAAGAAATTGCTCAAAAGAAAAATGGGCAAAAAACTTGAAGGTATTTCAACAAAAAGGCAAATGACAATATGCATATGAAAAGATATTCAACTCTACTAGTTATCTCAGAAATGCAAATTAAAATGACTATAACACACTGTTTGTGACTGTATGCTGCACTTCTGGCCTCCAACAACTATACCTTCCTTTGCCCTTGAATTTAGTCCTACCAAATTATTCATTTTGACCAACACTGTCAGCTGTGTACCTGATCTACCTACAACCTGAATACTTCCATTTTTGTATTTTGGGAGCCCTGAGAGTCCAGGGAAGAAGTGTAGCACCTTTTTGTATGACCCGTGTTGAGGTACATCCAGAAAGGGGCCTTGAGCCTGAGAAAAAGAGGAGTGCAGCAATGGCTGTGTCACAGCCCACACGTTATGTAGCTGCACGCAGCCCTATGAGTGACCACAGGCAAGATCAGCAAAAGGCATCCAGCGAAACTTACTTAGCTCAACTGTAGACTGTTAGTACAACAGCTAACGGAAACGAAGTTGATATTTTGTTTTCATCTTCCCAAAACGTGTAAAATTAAAAAAGAAACACGACACAAAAACCTGCCAAATATCCTGGGGGAGGGGGTAATCTGTGCAGTTAAATCTTAAGATTTTTCTTTTTTACAGAGAATATGCTTACTAGTATTTGAGGTTAGTTAACTGTATTTCATGATATTTATTATAAGTCTTTTGGCAAACAAAGGAATATGGAAGAATAATTTGTAGGATTCAAATAATAAAAGTAATGTGAATCTTAGTTGCCCACTGTACTAAAATAACTGAACCATCTTATACAGAATACTATGTAGCCATAATAGAAAATGCCAAATTATTTTAAGTAGCACAGAATCCAAAACTATAAGTATATAATTATAAGAATTATGTATTTCAATATACAGGTAAGAATCAGAAAGATTTCACAAATAATCATTACTGTTCAGTTTAGCCCAATGTGATGATCTGAAACAGGTATGTGTGATTTTCAAGAAAGTATACAGAAGCTGATTCCTTCTCTCATGGTGGTAGCAACTGATCTTTAATAATGATAATTTGTGTAATTATCTGAATAAATAACTATGATAAATCTAATAATGACTACGACATTGACAAGCAAATTATTTAGAAGTCAGTAAAAATTGGTGCAAAAAAAATCAGTATCTGAAGTTAGTTTCAAGGCAAGTGTCCTGGATGTTAGAATAACACTGAAGTTAATTTTTGTGCATGGTATGAAGTAAGGGTCTATCATTTATCTCTTTTTGTGTCCATCACATCATGTTTTGCTAAAAAACTATTCCCTCCCCCATGCAATTACTTTAGCACCATTGTAAAAAGTTCAATTCACCATAATTGTAAAGATGTGTTTCTGCATTCACAATATTGTTCCATCAATTTATGTGTCCGTCCTTATGGCAGTACTACTTGAATACTATATGTATTTGTTGTTTATTTCTGCATTACAAGTCATCACAAATGCAATGGCTCAAAAAAACCAAACTTATTAGCTCACAGTTCTGTAGGTCAGAATTCCAGGTAGGTTTGCCTAGATTCTCTCAAAGACTGAATTCATGTTGTCAGCAGGCTGTGGTCTAATTAGGAATTATTGATGAATTCTCCATGGTCAGTCAGATTGTTGACTGAATATAGTTTTGTTTTGTGACTACAGGACTTAAATTCTCTCATTCTTTTGTTCTATTTTTTGCCATTGGTCATCTTATTCTTGGCTTCTAGTCCCTCTCTTTTTAAAGCCACCAATGATGTGTTGAATTCTTCCCCTAATTCACGTTTCTCTGACTTCCTCTTTATTCACAACTGGAAAAGGCTTTTCTTTTCTTATGTGATTAAATTAGGTATACTGAGATAATCTTTTTACCATGTATCATAACATAGTTCTCAGAGTAAAAGGAGGGTAGGGCAAAAGTCATGTGGGCCACCTTAAAATTCTACCTACTGTTGTATAGCTTTAGAATGAAAATTTGAAATTATAAAAGCAACCCTCCATCTTTCTTAAACTGTTTTGGCTACTCTGAATTTTTTGTATTTCTATCTAAATTTTAGGGTTGTTTTGTCAGTGTCCATTAAAAAGAAATTATCAAAATTTGCTACAATTCTGACAGGGATCATAAAAACTCTATAGATCAATTTTGGAAGAGTTGTCATTTTAATATTTGAGTCCTATAATCCATGAACTTGAAACCTATTTTCATGACTGTAGATTTGTTTAAACTTCAGATTTGTTTAAACTTCCTCTCAGCAATATTCTCAGTAGTTTTCACTGTACAAGTTTTATGCTTCTTTTGTTAATATACCCCTTTTTAATTGTTCAGTGGTACTAACCAGAAATGGAACTGACCTTTCCATATACGTCATATATTCTGAATTTATTAGTTCTGTCAGTTTTTTTTCAATTTTGAGATATTTTTCTACATAGAGGGATCACATTATTTGTGAGTAGACTGTTTTACTTTTTTCCCACTAACGTAATTTCAGAAATACATAGGAAATGTGTTCCCAATGTAGTTCCTTTCCCTCCTTTATACAAATGCACACATATGCACACAACATCTTTATATTATATAAGCTACCAATATAGTTTCTAATTATTGTTTTACTCAGGTACCTGTAACATTATTTTAAAAAGAAATACATAATTACCTTTATTGGTACTCTATTTCTCTGTGAATTTAAGATATGGCTTTATGTTACTTTCTTTTCTCTGAACAGACTTTGATTATGATTTATTATAAGACCAATATACTAGCAATTAATTCATTTAGGAACATCTTTATATCACTTTCATTTTTTTGAATAATAGTTGTGCTTAATTTCTAAAGGTCCCCTAGCCTAGTTCTTTGAGTATATCATATCACTGGTGCTATCTTGCATTGTTTCTGATGAGAAGACAACTTTTAATACTATTTTTATGGGTTTTTTTCCTATAAATCTTTTGTTTTGCAAGGAGTTTAGTATAAAGACCCATGATACCTTAAATTTGCTTCCTTTGTCAATCAGAAGTATTGTGATGTTTCTTCGATTGTCAACAACATTAGGGATTGTTATAACAAAGTGGTACTACAACTCAAATATAGCTTATATTAAATTAGAAAAAAATTATATACATGTTACACATTAAAAATGCAGTAAAAGATATAGAACAAAATTAGATATAACATGTTAAGGAGCCTTATTAATACATGACTATATATTGGTAGTTAAAGAAAATTTAAGCAAAAGAACTAACGAAAACAGGCAAAGGATATGAAGCAATTCTAAGGCTCTGCAGCCCTAAGAACTACTGAACTCTTTTAATAAAACTAGTAGAAATCACTAAGAGACATTAAACATGTACTTGGCAATGATTTATCTTTAGCATATTTTAGATTCCTGACCAGTACATTACCCAATTTTATATTAAAAGACATGGAATAAGTAATCATGAGGAAAATGAAAGTTTCAGTAACCGTGTCTTAACCAAATCAGAACAGCATTCATTCCTCAGTATCTCTTTCAGTTCATAGCTTAAAGTGATAATTTTACTCATTTTAAAGAAAAGACAGAAATCCCAGGAAAATTCTAAAGCTATTTCTTCATATTTACCTGCAAAAATAATGCAGACTTAAGAAAAATAGTAAGATAGGCTTGTACACCAACATTTTCAAACTAGAGTAGGAGAAGCTAGTCAAAATGCTAAAGAAATACTACTGAAGAAATGCATTTTTAAAATTGTATCAAGACAAAATTAGAAGTTTTAAGTACTATGGTTTGAGATCCCTTTAAGTTTAGATTCATAATATAAAAATAACACTCAGCAGTGGTAATATTGGAATATGTATATTTGCCACAACTATGATTTTTATATTCTTCTACATCTACATCTTATCCATTATACAATGGATAAGAGCTATTTCTTAAAGTGAGCTAATGAAGTGATGCACACATATCAATGAAATATTTCATCTAAATAGAACAATAAAGATCATCTCTTAGAACCCATAATAAACAACTTATAAAACTGAATTACAAAATGAACGAAGAATGCATTCATCTTTGAGAAAAAGCAAGAAAGAAGATAGAGCGCAAATAACAACAACAAAAATCTACCCTATAGATGAAGCATTTTACCTCCAAGGAAACAGCAGAAGTCAAAATACAAAATCATAAGCTAGGGTATGGACTTAATAAAGCTATAGAGAAGTATGGACTTAATAAAGCTGTACGAAATCCTGTAGGATGTAATCTGAGCAGATGGCAGCTTATATACACACACAAAACCAGAACAAATCTCTCAAAGACAAATAAATGCCTCACAAAAAATGAACTACCATTCTCCAACACAAAATCTAGACATGAAGTTAAAATTTGTTATTCTGAGAATAAAATTTTATGTTTTTTCTAACATTGTTTGTGGCTTTTTACAAGGAAATAGTTCTGCCCCATCTCTAGTATGCATGTATTTTGCTATTTAAAAACCTGAATGTCGTGTGAGGATCTAAAGAAAGTTGGTTATGAAATAAGGAGGGTATCTGAAGAAAAAGTTCAATAATTTTTAGCTATGTCAAGTTCAACCTTTCTTGCTTCACAGAATTATAGAACCATACTGCAGAGCTCCTATTTTAGCTTTGACAACTTGCCAGCTCTACTACTTAACCAAATCACTCATACCATCTCTAAGATTTCTCTTTTATAAAATGGAGATGATAACTCACCTTATCTCACTGGGTTAGGATCAAATGATTTAACATGTGTCATAGTACAGACATAAATATGTGTTAAATAAAAATAAAATTTAAAAGTATTTATTATATCAACCTGTTAGGTTCTAGGTATACAAACATTAATGGAACAGGATGCTTATTTTCAAAAAACCACAATAAAGGAGATGAATGAATAAACAATGATTATAAGAGTAGGAAAGGTGCTTTATACAGATGATCACAGTCTATTTGTGGGTACGTGTGCATGTAACTTTAGAGCGGAGGAAGGGGAGAGAATCAGGGCAGTATCCGCATTCAGGCGCAGAGTCAGCACAATGATGTCCATTCTGAAATGAAGCAGGCTTAGCTAAATTTACCAGTTCCACTAAGGAAAGAAGAGAAGGTGCTTATCTTCATACAGCTTAGAGAAGCCATCAAAAAGAACAGGCCATAAAAGGAGATAAAGTGACTATCTCCTTTTGATATTAAAAAAAAAACCCAGATATTTCTCTAGGTTTAAATGGCAGAGCCTATCAATGGCCTTTAATTCTTGGTTTCATTTCCATTTATTTTAAGACATAGTCTAAAACTTGATCGCTAGGCATCTGCTGAAAACACAGTTAAACAATGTTCTCTTGATTAAGTCAAAATGAAACTTCAAAAGTATCTCTTTTTGAGGGTATACTTTCTACATAGAGGTGGATTAACTATCTTAGTTACTTTTCTAATTGCTGAGACAAAACACCCAATACCCATAGTTAAAGGAGGAAAGGTTTAATTTGGCTCATAGTTTGCACAGGTTCCAGCCCATAATAAGCTGGCTCCAATACACAGTGGCATGGTAAAGGGGCATCACAGAGGAGAAACAATTCATGGTGAACAGAAGGCAGAAAGCAAAAGGCACCAAGCTACAAGCAACCATAATAGTTTTATTCTGCTCTATTTGTATTCTATCTAGGTTAGTTGGCTTGGAGTGTGTGAAAAACCAGTAAGTGGATTAATTTGGAAATCATACACCCTTAATCCTACTGTCCTTAATCCTACCACTGCACCATGAATCAATCCCAGTGTCACATACCCTAGATCCAGCCACCTCTGAAAAGTCCCCCCAATGACCACATGAGGCTTTGTGGGGACATCTAGACACAGCAATAACATTCTGCCCCTGGCCCCCTAAAGACTTATGCAGATCCTCTTATGTAAAAGGCATTTAGTTCATACCCAAGAGTTGCCAATGTTCTAAGAGTTTCAGCATTGCTGAAAAGTCCAAGTCCAAAGTCTCCTCTGAGATTTAAGGCAAACATTTTGCTGTAAGCCCCTATGCAAACGAAAAGAAAGTTAAACACTTCCAACACGCAATGATACAAGATAGACATTTCTATTCCAAAAGATACAAAAAGGAAGACAGAGATGAATGGGAACTGTTATGGTTTGTGTCTAGATGTGCCCCCATCCCAAAACCTCATGTAGTCATGGTTGGGTTTTTTCCAAAGGTGGCTGAATGTACAGTGTGTGATGCTAAGATTAGGGTGTATGTTTACTAAATCACTCCACTGATTGGTTTGGCACTGCCCTACTTCTGGTAACCAAGACAGAGTAAGGGGCAGAAAAAAAAAAGCTGATAATGTCCTTTGCTTGCCTTGTTATGCTCTTCCCATCACGAAATGTTTCCCCTCTACAATGCCACCCTGCCTTGGAGTCAGCTGTTCATGGATTGAAATATCTAAAAACTGTGAGCCATATAAACCTTTCCGCCTTTAACTTTGGGTATCAGGTATTTTGTCTCAGCAATAAGAAAAGTAACGAAAATAGGAACAAAGCAAGTCCAAACTCCAACAGAGCAAACATTAAGTCCTGTAGTTCCATGTCTGGCATCTGAAGCAATCTGTGGCAAGATGTTAACTACAAAGGCCTTAGGTGACTCTGCTAGTGATTGTAGCTCCCACAGCTTGTTTCTGGGGCTGGCTCTGCTACCTCCTTGCAGTTTTCCTCTGATGGTCGATGTTCCTGGGTTCTCCAAACTTCTGTCGTCTCCACTGTACTTTCAGTCTCACACAGTTCACACATTGCCCTCTCAGGGCCACACTGCCTGCCCTCCCAGGCCTTCTTTTGAAATCTGGGTAGAAGCCTCCCTGATGTCACAACACTTGCATTCTGCATGCTCCTAAATCCAGCACCACATAGAAAATGACAAGGCCTGCTGCCAGCTGGAACAGTAGCCAAGGTTTATTCTCTCTTGGTTGTAGGAGTCAAGTCCTAAGGAACAACTTTGCTAGCCTGCCACCATTCTAGAACATGGTGCTCTCAGGCTCTCTTCTCAAAGGAGTTTTCACTTTTTTCAATTTTGAGGCTGCAAAGAGTAGAGTCCTGCTGATTCTTGTGGTGCCCTACAGCCATCTTTTCTATTTGCTTGATCCTTCTCAGCAATCAAGAGCTCCTCTGCTCTGTCTTTGTAGTCCATAGATTTACTGATGCTTCCCTTCTGGTCAAACTCAAAACATTTCAAATCATTCTTCTGGGCTCTTTGCTTTTGATTCTCAACACAGATCTGGCTAACATCCCCCACCATAGTCATGCCACTGTCTCAACATTAGAGTATCTTAAAACTTCTTCTGCACACTTAATCTCAGTTTCAGGTAAAGTCTCTGGACTAGAGCAAAATGCAGACAAACCTTCTGCCAAGGTATAACACACAGCATCTGGAGTCCAATAATCAGTACAGTCCTTTTTTTCAACAGAAACCTCCTAAGCCTGGTTTTCACCAATATCATTTCTATCAGCATTCTGGTCTTCCAAAGTCTGACCAGAATCTCCCATCAAGTATAGCCTAAAGCTTTCCAGGGCAGCTCTTTCAGCCAGTACCTCCAAACCTTACCAAACTCCTTCCCCAGGCCAATTCTAAAGGCTCCTGAACCACATGGTCAGGTACACTCATAGCAATGACCCCACTCTTTGTACCAAATTCTGTCTTACTTACTTTTCTCATTGCTGAGACAAAATACCCAACACCCAAAGTTAAAGGGAGAAAGGTTTATTTTGGCTCATAGTTTGTAGAGGTTTCAGCCCATAATCAGCTGGCTCCAATGAAGGGTAGTATGGAAGAGGAGCATTGCAGAAGAGAAACAGTGCATGGTGAAGACAACAGAAAGCAGAAGGCACTAAAGGTACAAGCAACCACAGTAACTTCTTTTGGCCCAATTCATATTATACCTATACTATTTGGGTTGGGGTGCATGCCAAACCAATCAGTGGACTAATTTAGTAATCATATACCTTTAATCTTAGTGCCCTTAATCCTATCACTGCATCATGAATCAATCTCAGTGTCACACATTAGATCCAGCCTGTTCAGAAAAACCTCACCTAGGACTGCATGAGACTGAGACTTTGACAGGACATCTACACACAAGGTATAATAACATTTTTATTTCACTTCAGTTTTGTGTCTCAAAGGTAAGGATAAGAAAAACACCGTCAACTGTGATTGGTCTCTATGAATCCTGAAATCACTAGACTAAATTTAAATCATAAACAACTGAGAGTTTTATTTCTCCACAATTTCAGAAGCAGAGTAAAAGCATTATACTTGGTTAACCAGATGTCTTTAGAGCCCCCGTCCCATGACTATTTCTTTTGTTTTTCATTTTCCCTTTTCTTCACTTACTTTTTCTTTTTCTTTTCCTTCACTGACTAATACGTGACTCTCACTATATATTTTTTAGATGGTAAGACTCAATCACAATTTCCTTAGTCTCCTGCCCCATGCCCTTGCCTTTAGTTTTGTACCCTCTACATGCATATATGTCATGCAAGAGTACACAGAAATATGAAGCCAATGACCAGAAATGTGATCTTCATATACAATTTTCTTTAGCCTGCCCAAAAGCAATAAGCTAGGAATACTTTCAAAATGGCATGGAAAAATAATCTATTTGAAGATGTAAACTCATACAGATATAAAAAAGACATAAAGTATGAGTTCCTGGTGAGTAAGAAGTATCTTTAGAGCTTGTCCATTTCATAAATGGCAGGTTTCTAATTATTCATTTAATTATATTACTTGGTGATACATGTGTCTTATGTTCTTATATATAAGCACTCATATGCCTATGGGATTAATACATAACATACAAGGGACAAATGAAAAATATGGCAAATGCTTAAATTTTAAAAATGCATTACAGAAAAAGACACATTGCTATCAATTCTTATCTTTCTTGCCACCGTCTTACCAGTTCTTAGTCTTCTTTTATATTCTTATGAGATGTGATTTAAAAAATAGCATGATGTTAAGGGCCATCTAACAGAAAGGCAGGTTTATAAAAATATTACCTACTGTGTATCCTCAATAGTTTAATCAGTCGGCACCACGTGACTTCTGGTTCTTTCCCAAAGTCAAAATAACCATGAAAGTTAGATGTGTTGAACTGAATTAGGGCATCAAGGCAGCTAAGACAGCGCAACAAAAAACACACGTGAAAAAGGACTTGTAGAACTGCTTCAGAAAGAGGCAAGCAATGGGTAAGTGTTCAAAACATGGAATATTTTGAAGGAGATTAATGGCAATGTGTCTTTTACTGAAATAATTAAACATTTTTAAAAATTTAAATACATGTAGCATTTTGCGATCACATCTCATATATGTAAAATGTTCCAATTTTCTCCAGTTAAATTTTTGATACATCTAGTCACTTTTATTCTAAGAATTACAAACATAAATTAGAAAAGGCTTTTTATTGCTTTCCAAAGGCAATGAGTATCAAGTAGTCACTTGATTTTCCTCATTAAGCAACAAGCAGTGCATTTCCTTATCATTCCTGTTGTGTTTTCAAACTGAGTTCCCCACTAACCCACAGCCTGCTTCAAGCTGTCATTCCTGACCACTGGCCCTAGGCACAGCAAAGGAAAAGGAAAGAGAAACAGCAAAAGACAAGAACTCAGACACATTCTGTATTTCCATTGTTTTATGACAATTCTATATACTGTGAGTCACCTAACCTAAAAGGCAATGATGCTTCTGACATCTTGCTAATCCACTGAAAGCAAGAGAGGATAAGAATAAAGATGCTTACCTGTTGCTCTTGCACCTTAGTAGCACTACGTTCTGAGAGAGACATGGTGAGCTTCTCTTGCTGTTCTGATAGGTATTTCTGATAGAGACTTAGAAGTTCTTGGCATTCTCTATACTGTAGCTGAAGAGGTGAGATGGAAAATTAAGGGAAAAAAACAACTAAAAAATGGATTCAAACTGCATACATAAGTACTGCTTTTTCAGATTCCAATAAATAAAACAGAGATAGAAATTTGGTAAGAGAGTAGGTGAGTATAAGGTCAGCATATGAAAACAGTATACGTAATACCCCTTAAGATCATGACAGACTAATTCACAGAGAGTAGCAACAATTATCCTAGTCAAGAGGTATTTGCCTCTCAATTCTTTAACTCTGAAAAATAAAACAAATCTAGGCACACATAAAGGATTCCTACTTCAAGCCATATAAAACATAAAATGAAAATAAACTACTGATCCAAATGTAAGAGTTAAAATTATTTCGCTTAGAAGAAAAAATAAAAGTGCATGTTTGTGACCCTGGATTAGGTGACAATCACTTATACACACAAATAATGAAAAGAAGTAAATCTACTGGATTTAAAATTCAAAACTCTGTAAGGTTCTAAGAATGTTAAAGAAATTAAAATGACAACCCTTAGAATAAGAGAAAATACTTGGATTAATACATGATACGTGACTGGAATCCAGAATATATAAAGACCTTATACAACTCAACAAGAAAAAAGATTATTAGCCTGATTTAATATGGGAAATAGTTTTCCCAAAAGAAAATATGTAACTGGTCAATAATCGCTGGAAAAGATGCTAAACATAATTAGTCATTAAGGAAACAGAAATTGATAGCACAGTGAGAAACTACTTCACATCTACTAGCATAGCCATGGTAAAAAAGTAAAGACTAATAATAGCAAATGTAGATAAAAATGTGAAGAGATTGTAACTTTGAACATAATAGCAAAGGTTGATAAAAAATGTAGGAGGACTCTAATTCTGAACATAGCTACTGAAAATATAATAATGTGCAACCCCTTTAGAAGATAATTTAAGTGTTTTAAACAGATACAGTTACTACATAACCCAGAAATAATCGTCATAGTATTTACCCAAGAGAACATTTTATCCAAAGCATCTCCACACAAAAACTCATACAGGCATATTCAGAACATCATTAACAGTGAAAAACCCCCAATGTCTTTCAACTGATGGAATACTGAGTGGCCATAAAAAGTAGTGAAGTAACAATACCAAACATGAAAACATGTTAAATGAGAAAGACAGACCAAGAAGGCCATAAAATGTATGATTTTTTATTTATATGAAATGCTCAGAATAGGCAAGTCCTTACAGAAAAAGTAGAGTAGTAGTTCGCAGAGATTAAGAGTGAAGAAAAGGGGAGTAACCACTATGTGTAGGTTTCAGGGGAAAGGTAGTGAATATGTTCTGCAATGACATAGCAGTGGTGTTTGTGCACCTTTGGGAATAAGTCAAAATGTTTTCAGTGTACACTTGAAAGGGGTGAGTTTTATTTTAATTAAATCTCAAGAAAGCTGTTGAAAAACAAGTGTGAATTAAAAATGACGATACTCTTCTGCTAAAAATAACTACTGTCTAATTTACATAGAAAGTTCCTAAGTATATTAAATGTAAAGGGATTATAATTTGATTTTTGTCTTGTTTGTTTTGTGTAACATCAGCTAAATCCATGCTTTATTAATAAAACAATCACCAAAGAATTTTCTGTCCATATATATCCCTATATTCTTTATAGTGTGGTGTAAAGAATATGGGAACTTAACCTGAGGTACCCTCTTTCATAGCCCCTAAAATGTGGGAAGTAATCAAGATGAAAATAATCAAAAAAGTCATCCAACTTTGTAGACTAGGTGTCTGGGAGGCAGCCAAGACAAAGTTCTGTTTCTTACTTCTCACTATGATAATTTCCTCCTAAGGCTTCTTTCTACCCTTCAGGTAATTTCTGGGATCTCTTTCTTAACACTTACTTATGCATGCTATTGATATAATAATTACTGTCCAGGGCTGAGGATGTAGCTCAGCAGCAAAGCACTTGCCTGACAAGTGCAACAACCTAAGTTTGACTCTTGGTACAAAAAAAAAGAATTACTGTCCAATAGGATTATTTTGCATAAATACTTTTTGAATAGACCATCATGATTATGAATGGGAATGGTATTTCTTAAATATCAAAAATGGTGACTGGTTTCAATATTCCTTAACATTTTCATAACCTAATCATTACTTCTGGGCAGATTGTTACTCTAATAACTTTTGTCAATCGTGACTGCATAAATAACTAATTGTTTCATTATTTTCATTATTAACCTTTAACATAAAAGGAGCAAGAGACGAGTTATAGAAGACATATTGGTCCAGTGAAGGTTAGGTTAACAACAGAATGAACTATGTAGACTAAGCTAGTAGGTTTAAAGCCAATCTGTGCTCAAGCAGACTGGATTAACATTTCTGTGCTTTTGGTTATCAAGTTCCAAAATACTGCATGATTTGTGGTGGTCTCAGGAGCCTCTGCCTGCTATTGTGTATATAAAAAATTTTGTATTTAGGCTATTACCATAGGCAGTAATGTTTGTAACAGGTGAACATATTAACTTGGTTACAGAATGTGAATTTTCCTCCAAAAAAAAAAAATCAAACAAAATTATATAGCCTAGGAGTTAAATGTCAGCATTTGAGACAAACTGTAAGCAAATTCATTAAAATATATGCCATGTGGCAGAGAATAAAACCAGGTACTACAGTCCTATCCATCATTTTTTCTGTTTTTCTTATTACTGGGTTTTTTGTGTATGTGGTGCTGGGGATAGAACTCAGGGCCTTATGCATGCAAGGCCAAAGCTCTACCACTGAGCCATGTCTCCTGCCCGTTTTTCTTGATCTTACCAGATTCCAAAATGCCCTAATTTTCCTTCTTTTCTAGCACAATGAGACTTCAGCCTTCTATCTGGAGAGAGATTTACATTAGGAACATATAAATAGGGGAAGATGCCCTCTTTCCCTATTTGATGAGGTACAATGAAGTGAATATATGTTTGACTCAGTCCTGGGCAAATGAGTCCAACAAGTACAGAAACATAAAGAATGGTGTAAACCAAACAACAGCATGAACTCAACATACTGAGAGTCTGTTTAAACAGCATTTAAAAACAGAGGTAAATAAGCAGTCATGACAATCACTTCAAATAAAGACTGTTTCATAGAACATAAATATAAATCAGTATTATACAAGATCACATCAAAATTTAAACTATCAGCTGAAATGGGAAATTTTGCACAGCTTAAAGACTTAACTCTAAAATGCATTATATAGAAAAATAAAACTAAGGATCAGAGAAAAATAGGGAGATGAGGGAAAGAATAAAAAAAACCTCTGTGAGGAAAAACCAGTAGCAGAGGGAGGAAGAGTAAGATAAGATAAATTACTAGTGGACTGGCAAAGAAAAAAGAGATTATTTTAAACTAGAAGAATTCTTCTGGTCCAGGAGAATCCCACCTTTACTACATTATTTCACCCTGTCTTATATACATGTAATACTGGGATAAGGTACTGTACTTTGTGATCCTTACTAACATAGAATCAATTTAAGAATGGCTTCTGTGAGAGGAAAAAAGGTGAACCACTAAGTTAGGAAGTCCTCATTTTTTTTTAGAACTAAGGCTCTCTGGAAAATAGGTGAACCCCATTCTGGGATAGGGAAAGTTCAAAGTGAGCTTGAAATGTCTTACTATGCTAATAAAAAAGTAAAGTGTTCAAGACAAATAGTTGGGGGCTCATCACGGGAACAGGAGCTAGCCTGAAGGGAACTACTGTATCATGAGCTAAACCTAGGGCAATTTCTGCACTAAAATAAAGAACTGTCCTTCACAGGTATTAGAAAGAATAAAAGAACACGTTAAATTATACCACAAAGAAACTGATAAATTTAGAATGTGGAAGAGTCTTCAACAGAAGTAGCAACTGGCCTGAATTCTTCAAAAGGTCATTTCATAGGGGAAAAAGTTTAGGGTAGGATTAACAAACAAAAGACATAACTAAGGTTAACATATGAACTATGGGTCTGGTAAATGTGAAAAGTAGCTATAAAAGATTCTTGGGACAACTAGAAAAATTGGAATATCAGCTTGGTTACAGTTGGTATTGTGAAATTACTGATAATTTTCTTAAGTATCATAATCAAATGTTCTTGTTTTAGGAGACAAGTCAGAAGTATTTAGGGTTAATGTAAATGATACCTGACACTTTTAAGCAGTTCAGAAATAAGTAAATGTTATACATTTTTATAAATGTAAACTTATAAGTAAATATTTATAGCTATCTGAATGTATATTATATATTAATTGATTTATAGATTATATTAATTTATATATACATAAATATAAACATACACAGAAGAGGTAAAGGACTATAGTGAGAAAACAATTACTGAATCTAGGTAAAAGGTTCATGGTAGCTCTTTGTAATAATCTGTCAACCTTTCTATATATTTGAAAATTATTAAGTAAAATATTGCAAGAAAACTTTTTTGAGATTTTGTTGTTTGTATTTTTGCTTCTATTACTTAGTCTCTTTGTCTTCCTATTTCTACCATAAATTATCAGGGGAGAAGCAAAAACCTATAAACCAAGTTAGCCTCCTTAGAGCTCTCTAGCAATGTATATGTTTTTGTTCATTAAGTCAGGTTACTGCTGTTGCTGAGTGCTCCTCACACATTCTCATGACCTAGAAACTAGAATCTGTCCTTTGAGCCAGGAAGAGGCACATCCAAGGCAAAGGCACCAAAAAAGTTCACACAAAAAAGGCCTGCCAAGCTTTCTTCTATTCATTTAACAAATGCTTTCTGAATACTATGTAACAGTCATAAGCTACAAGGCAGTAACACAGTGATTAGAAACACAGACTCAGATGTCAGCCCAATATTACTGGTTCAAATCTTCTGGTACTCAAATGATCTAAACTTGGGCAAGAAACAGAAAACAGGCTGTTGGCAAAAACAAAACAAAAACAAAAAATGATTACAAAATACTCTGGCTCAAAGAGCTAGAGAAGAATTTCACATAAAGGTTTATCTTCCAAATTGTGAAGTACACAGGAGTACAACTCACTGATACAAGAAGACCGATTGACACCTGACTGGAGTATTTAAACAGCTCCTTTAGAGGTTTCTAAGTCTACCTTGTTCCTGACAGAGTTACAAAATCAAATGGTGCACAATGAAATGTATTATTTTCTATTTTGCTCAGATCATTAGGCCCTGAGATTTTTTAGGAAAACACCTACACAATGGAGATTCCTCAAAGGTTATTTTTTAAAATTTAAGGTAAGAACACTTACTTAAAAGTTTATATGTAGATATCCTAAAAAGAAAACCATGAATGTACCAGACTGAACTTTTTTTTTATAGTTTCCTTTTCGCAAATATTCTTAAGAGAATATACATTTTGAAGAATTCATCATAGACATTAAAGACAAGGTTGCAAAAGCATTTCTGCTGAAAGCCATACATTTTCTTTTGCTTGTAACCTGCTTAAATATTTATCTTTTATTTAAAGGCACCATGCTTCAGCAAGATCCAAAGTAGAAATATTTCCCCCATTTGGAAGGCTGCTTTAAATCAATTCAGACTTTTGTAAATTACAGAACATAGGCTAGCACTGTAAAAGAAAATGCTGTTATCACACTCTTTCACCTGAGTTTCTTAAGGTGTAGTGCATAACAAGGAATAATACTTGCAGATTTCCAACTTCTAAAAGAAATTCATAATAATATACACCAAGATCTCTAGACCCTGAAAGGTGATCACTGAAGTTGAGCGAATAACACTTTGTGAAGCCTCTCAACCTCAGCCAGGAGGAAAAAGACTTACAAGTTCCTTAAAGAAAAGCCATCTCATTCTGTTCCCTGTCTTCAAGCAGAGATTTGTTCTTGTCATGACTTAAAACTTTCCATGAGCTATTAATCTCAGTACATGGGATACTGCTCTTTCTTCATACTCCTGTACTTGTCTACTTGAACTATTTATGTCGCTGTGTAAGGCCATTCATTTGAGTGGAAATATAAGCTAAGTTTGAGTCCCTTAATTTTCTCTTTTCTAAACCAAGTAATGTAGTGACACTGTGTGTTTCTCATATATTTCACTGTCCAATTCAATCACTTTGTGCTTGTCATCTCTCCCTTCTTCAGATTCCTCAACAACCTTGTCATAATAAGGTATCACTAGAAACAAGCAGTAAAACCTCTGTCTGTGGGTGTGGTGCTTTTAAACTAGGACAAAGGTATCAATTTAATTTTCATTTAAAAAAAATCCCTTGTTTGATTTTGTTACTAGTCTCACTTTACAAATAAATTTGTAACAGACAGCCAACAATTTATCCAATGATATGCTGTCAATGAATTGGTATGGTATAAACTGCTAGGACTGCTACCACTTTCTTAAAATGTAATATACAAATTAAATTTGTAATACACAAATTAAAATTAATATACAATGTACATATCACCTGTGAGTCTTCTTACAAAGCAGATTCTGACTCAGCAGACCTGTTGTAAGGCATAAGACCTTCTATTTCTACCACACTTCCAAGTAAAGTTGAAGCTGCCAATCCCAACAGACTTTGAAAATGTAGATCACCTTTCAGCATTCTTTTCCATGCCAGGGGGAGGAGGCTCAGCCCTTTTATGTTTGCATACTTTTTGGATTCCTTTGTTTCTTCCCTTTAATTTGTTATTGCAGTGTCTGTGAGTTTATTAAGTCCCCAAAGAAGGCAGACATCAGCAATAGCAAGCAGCCAAGAGCCGTGTCTTTATTGTCTGGCTTGTACGTACTAGCTATTATCAAGTTTACATTTCTGTATACTGTCCTAACCATAGCTCATAGTTGTCTGTGCTAGGTTATGGTCACACATGCCTGCACCCAACAGTGACACCCCAAGCTTTGAAGCACTCTTGAAGTGGCTCCACATATAATCAACTGCTTTTCCTTTAAAAAGAAACATACAGAAAACAACTCATTCTCTTCATTAAAACAAAAGCAAATTTTCTCTTATCATAGCAGAACAGTATTTCTATGGTGATTAACTACTTAAGTAATAATAATTAGTACATACAAACACTAGGGCATAATAATTTCAATTGAGAAAAAGCCCATGGGGAAAAATAAACAATCACCTTTTCTTTCTACTTTCACAAGTCACTGTCTACCTTTCCCAAGCACACATATAGTCCTAAATTCACAGTATGATTTCTGAATTGAGTTCAACATTGCCAGCAGCTGTGGCCTTCAGCAAAAGGAGTCTCACTGGAGTTCATACACCTGCTAACACATTATGAAAATATCACCCAATACTTGTAATTTGAAGTAAAAATAACACAAGTTTAATAAAATAGGATTAATAACTGGAGTCAAAAAGGACACAGTTCTTATACAATAGAACTATATATAATATTTTAAAGTTAAACTGAAAAAAGTACTAGGAATATCCCATTACTTATCTCTTGAAAATGAGTGAGACTACTGATCACAAATTACTGCTTGACAAAAATTAACGTCTGTGTGTAAGTGTATTATATAAATACTGCAAAGACTAAAGTATTTTATGAACAATTTTACTTCACTGGTTCCTTATATAATTGAGCTTATGTGGACTGTTTAGCAAACAGTTTAAAAATTGGAGAGAACCAAATTGCTTGCCTGACCCTCCACCCAAGAAATGTTATAAAGGAAGATCCCAAACACTCAGGAGAAAAGTTTTACAATATCACCATGATCAAGGATTTAAAGCGTTTCTTCACTATTCACTATTTTAACACTACTGACTACTACATTAATCTAAGAGGCACTATTTAAAAGAACAAGCCCTGAGGCCTAGGTTTTTGGTATATAAGATTAGCAATGAGACCTACTGAAAAATTCAAATAAATAGAATACAGTCAATAACTTCTACTCTTTTTTATGAGCGATTATTTTAAGCAATTCAGCTACAAGGGAGAACTTTATCACATTTAGTCTCTCTCTAGAGCAATTTTTATCGCAAACTCTCAGCTAAATCAACTCACCAGTTTCTACACTGGCAAGAGGAAAAACATCCTCTTTTTGGACTATGACATTAAACACAAGGATGTGTTTAATGTTACACAGAAAATAATTTTTAAGAATTTTATTATATTTTTACTAATATTTAAGAAAAAATAAAATAAATGCAGTGAAATGTTTGTCATAGAAAAGATGCAATAAATACAATTTTCCCTATTCCTCTTACTCAGCTAAAACTCCTGGATGGATATCATACCATAACAAACATAAGACAACTCTGGAAAATAGAAGAAACCAGACTGGTTAGGGACTTGAGAGCCCAAGGAACATCTCAGCAGTGAGTTGCTTGGTTTTGATTTTTTTTTTTAAATAAAAGTATAAAAAACAAATTAACAAATAGACACAAATTAACATAAGAAATAGTACAATCAAAACTGATTTACAGACTAGGTGACATGGACTCAACAATGGTTGTTGCTTTACCTATTGATATCTTCGAAGTGTATATACATGAACACAGATACAGACATGCAAAATTGGTCAGACAATTAAGCAGCTCAACAACTGAAAAACACAAAAAACAAAAAACCAAAGTCAAAAAAAAAAAACCAACAATAGTTGCTGCTTTGCATATTGATATCTTCGAAGTGTGTGTTCAGGATAACACATACAGACATACAAGATTGAATGAATAACCCGTCATCAATTATTCCTTAGCATTAAGTGATATAATAGTACAACCATGTGAGGCCTCCTGCACGTATGTATATAGATACATACATACATACATTTTTGCCTCTTTCTTTTCTCTTTTCCCTCGTCCCATCTGTTCTTTGTTTTTGAACAGTTTTCCTTCATGTCTCTTAGTTTATATTCCCACCCTCAGGTTCTTACACGAGTGATACAATACGTTGCCTGCACATGTATCGCTGATTTATTTCACTTATGAGTATGGACTCCAGTTTTGACCACTTGCCTACAAAGTCCCCAAAACTGTCTTTCTCTATAGTTGAATAATATTCCATTATATAAAAATGCCACAGTTTTTTACTCCAGTCTTCTGTGGATGGACACATGGGTTGCTTCCACATTTTAGCTATTACAAATTGCGCTGCTATAAACATGGGTGCACATATATCAGAGTCATATGATGTTTTCATATCTTCTGGGAAAATACCAAGAAGGGGAATAGATGGTTTGAATGGAACCTCTAGACCTAGTTTGCGGAGAAATCTCCAAAAGGCTCTCCACAGTGGTTGCACCAGTCTGCATTCCCACCAGCAGTGTAATAGAGTCCCTATTTCTCCACAGCCTCGCCAGCATTTATTATTGGATGACGTTTTCATACTGGCCAGTCTTACTGGGGTGAGATGAAATCTCGATGTTGTTTTTATTTGCAATTCTCGAATGAATAAGGATGTGGAACATTTTCTCATATATTTATTTGCCATTTGTATTTCTTTATCTCAGAAGTGTGTATTCATCTCAGATGCCCATTTCTGGAGCGGGTCTTTGAATTTGGACAGGTACATGTTTTTTAGCTCTTTGTAAGTTCTAGATAGTAGTCCTTTCTCTGAGGGACAGCCAGCTAGGATGTTTTCCCAATTTGTGGGTTTTCATTTTACTTTGCTGGTGAATTCTTTAGATGTACAAAAACTTTTCAGTAGGATGAGGTCCCAATTATTGATTCTTTGAAGTGTTTCGCTTGCAGCTTCATTTTTGTTCATGAACTCTCTGCCTGCTCCTATGTCTTCAAGATTTTTACCTACTTTCTCTTCCAATAGGTTTAGAGTTTCTGTTTTAATGTTGAGGTCTATGATCCATTTTGACCTAAGTTTGGTGCATGGTGATAGACTGGGGTCTATTTTCAGTTTTTGGCAAGAGGCAAGCCAGTTTTTCCACCACCACTTATTAAACAGGCCTTCTTTTTTCCAGTGGGGTTGGTTGACCCCTTTGTCAAATATTAGTAGCTGAGTGGGTTTTTCGTTGTAGTTGCATCTTCCAGTCTGTTCCATTGGTCCTCAGGTCTGTTTTTTAGCCAGTACCAGGTTGATTTTACTACAGTAGCTTTGTAGTATAACTTCAGGTCAGGGATTGTGATTCCTCCTGACTTGTCCTTATTGCCCAGGATTGTTTTTGCTATTCTGGGTCTCTTCTGGTTCCAGATGAATTTGAGGCATATTTTCTCTAGATCTGTGAGGTATGCTAATGGTAGTTTGATGGGAATTGCATTGAATCTGTACAACAGTTTTGGTAGTATGGCCATTTTTACAATGTTAGTTCTTCCTAACAATGAGCAGCGTATGTTTTCCCATTTATAGAAATCCTCTTCAATCTCCTTTTCCAGAGTACTGTAGTTTTCACTGAATAAATCTTTCACATTCTTTGTTAGACTGATTCCTAAGTATTTCAATTTCTTGGTTGCTATTGTAAACGGTATGGTTTCCTCAATTTCTCTCTCAGTCTGTTTGTTGTTCGTGTATAGGAATGCTATTGATTTTTGGGTGTTGACTTTGTATCCGGCTACGCTGCCGAATTTGTCAATTAATTCCAGGAGTTTTCTTGTGGAGTTTTTGGGGTCCTCCATGTATAGTATCATGTCATCTGCAAATAGTGATAGTTTGACTTCTTCCTTTCCTATCCTTATTCCTTTTCTTTCTCTCTCTTGTCTGATTGCTCTGGCTAGTGCTTCCAGAACTATGTTGAATAGGAGTGGTGACAATGGACATCCT
>PVLD010019596.1:0-35989 GCA_004027595.1 Dinomys branickii
AGATTCAGGCCAGACAAAAAGGGCTAGAGAAAGAGCAGGAGGGTGGAGGAGGAGATAGTAATGACAGATAACTCTTGCTGGAAGGGAAGTGGAGAAGTGGAGCAGTCCTGAGGACAATACAGTATCCAGGGTGACTTTCTTTAAAGATCCTGGAGAAGAGGAAACTGATAATAGACGATAGAATCACATAATTATGGCAGCCCTTGAGAAGCTGAAATGGGGTTGGATGAGAAGAATATTTCATCCCTGGAACCTGGAGGGAAGGTGGCGAATGTGAGCAGAGGCGGGTGGGCTGGTAGACAGATGGAGGTGGGATGTGATGTTCTTCTACAGTGAGGGTTATTTTGTCTGTGAGGCAGGTGGCAAGGTCATCAGTGGAGAGGGTGTTGGCAGTGTGAGGAGTGCAGGGAAGGTGTTAATAAACCATCTCGAGGGGAATGTGCATGCAGCAAGGAAGTGTGGCTGGATTATCTGGCTGTGTTGAGAGGCTTCCAAGATTTAT
The DNA here is from genome assembly GCA_004027595.1 of Dinomys branickii. Lineage (NCBI taxonomy): Eukaryota > Metazoa > Chordata > Mammalia > Rodentia > Dinomyidae > Dinomys > Dinomys branickii. The sequence goes on from PVLD010019596.1 coordinate 503, forward strand.
GGTCATAAACTTGAAGTGAGTCCAGCTTTTCAGTCACTAACGCCTGAAACCTTGAGAATACGTCATGGGCCTCAGTGCCAAGATGTTGACCCTTAGACGTTTTAAGATGGCATTGTACTGCTATTGACTATACTTAGTTACTAAGATTTTTAAGCAAATTTTATATTAAAGTTTAACATTACTACAGAAAAACGCACAAATGAAAAGTGCTCAGCCTGGTTAATTTTCACAAAGCAAATAACTCATGGAAACACCAAGCAGATCAAGAAATAAAATATTACTGTGTCTGAAACACCTTCTCCTCTAGCCCCTACTAGTCACTATCTCCTTGCTAAAGATAGCCACCTCCCAACTCCCACCCTCATGGATTAGATTTTTCTGTTTTCGAACTTTGCGCAAATTGAGTCATTTTATGCTTTTATAAACTTTATATTTTTATAAACCATTATATACTCTTTAGTGTGTAGCATTATTCACTCAACATTTTGTTTGTAAGATTCTTCCATGTTGCTTGCCTAGACAGTACATTATTAATTCTCATTGCCGAATAAAATTTCATTGTGCGTGTATACTATAGTTTGTTGATCTATTCCCCTGATGATAGACACCTGGGCTTTCATTTCAGGGCTATTTTTTGTCCCCTGTGTCTCCCCTCCCTCCCTGCTTCTTCCAACTCTTGGTCTCCTTCCCACTTACAAAAGCTCTATGTCCAGTTTTTCTTAAGTCTTTTCTTTCCTATTCCCTCTCCCTCCCTTACCTCCCTACCTTCCATCTCTTGCCCTCCTTCCAATTAGAGAAAGATTTTCTTACTTCTTATTATCTATCTTTTGTTTTGTTCTTTATTTATACTTTGGGTTTCTCACATAAGAGAAACCATGCAATATTTAAGCTTGCATTTCTGGTTTATTTCACTTAACATTATGATCTCCAGGTGCACCCATTTATCTACAAATGCCTCAAGTTTATTCTTTAAGGCAGAGCAGTACTCCATTGTGTATAAATCAATTTTCTTTCTCCATTTGTTGATGGGCATATAGGCTGCTTCCAAGTTTTAGCTGTTATGAATTGTGCTGCTATAAACGTGGGTATGCATGTATCACTGTAATAGGATGCTTTTAATTCTTTCTACGAGGGGAATAGCTGAGACACATGGAATTTCTATTTTGAGTATTTTGAGGAATCTCCACACTGATATCCATTGTAGTTGTATTAGTTTACCTCCCCCATGCCGATGCACAGCCTCACCAGCATTTGTTATTATTTGATTTCTTCATGATGGCCATTCTTTCTGGAGTCAGATGAAATCTCAGTGTTGATTTAATTTTTATTTCTCTAATAGCCAGCGATCTTGAACTTACTTCATGTATTTACTGGTCATTTTTACTCCTTCTGAGAAGTGTCTGTGCATTTCAGTTGCCCATTTTTTTATTCAGTCTTTTTTTGGGGGGGTGTTTGATATTTTTAGTTCTTTGTACATTCTATATCTTAGTGCTCTGTTTGAGGAATAGCTGGAAATATTTTTTTCCCATTCTGTAGGCTGTCTCTTCACATTGCTGGTAGTTTTCTTTGATGTGCAGATGCTTTTAAAATTGATATCATCCCATTTGTAGATTCTGATTCTGTTGATTCTTATTATTTCTTGTGATTTTAGGGCTATTTTCAACATGCCTTTGATATATATATATATATATATATATATATATATGAATATATGTGTGTGTGTATATATATATATATATAGGAATAGAGCTATTTTGTATATACAAGGTATCTAAAGGTAAAATTCCTGGATCCAAAGGGATGGATATGTTTGGCTTTAGTATATACTACCTAACACTTTTCTAAACTGGTTGTATGATTTTATACTCCCAGAAGTGTATCAAATTCCAGTTGCTACACATTCTTACCAATACTGTTTAATTTTAGCTACTCTTGTGAGTGTGTAATAAAATCTCATAGTAGTTTTGGCTTGCATTTTTTTATGGCTTATAAAATCATTTTTCATATTAAGAAATAATTTGGCTATTCTCTTCTGTGAATTACCTGTACCCTTTTCTTATTATCATATATACTTTAATGTATTGTGGATATGAGTCATTTGTCAGCTATAAGTATTCCCTAACTGTAGCTTGTTCTTTTTACTCCCTTAGTGTTATCTTTTGGTGAGTAGAAGTTCTTCTGTGTTTTATGTAATCGAGTTTATCAGTTGTTTTCTTTATGGTTAGCTTTTTAAATGTTCACTTCTGTTTGTTCTTAAACAAATTTTCACCAATCCCAGGATTATAAGAATATCTCGTATGTTCTAGAAGTTTTTTGTCTTGCCTTTGTCATTTAGATTCATGATTCATATAGAGTTGATATTTGTAAGTGGTGTGAGGTAGGGGTCAATATTATTTTTCCATATGGATGTACAACTGACCCATTGCCACTTATTGAGAAGACTATCATTTCCCTATTGCACGGCAGTGACACCTTTGTCATTCATCAGGTGGACTTTTAGCTGACACTGAGTTTTGGTATTTGTCAGCCTCTGTGCTAAGAGCTTTACATTACTCTATTTAAACTTCATAGCAAGTCTAAAAGAGAGGTATTATTATTTTTTATTTTAATGAGGGTTAGCAACTTGTTTCAGGCAGCATCAACTAGAAAGAGGTGGGGGCCAGAGTTAGAATCTAGGTCAGAATCTATTTCTAGCCAATAGAGTTTTCTGCCATGTGTTGCTACATAAAGCCAGGGGAATTCCTATATAAAAATCGAGTCCCTTTGTGGTATAATCCTTTCTACTTGACAAGCTTGTCTCTTTTACTCTCCCACCCATTGCCATCCCTTCTCCACCTAGTGCAGTTCAGCTTTCTGTGCCAGTCATACTGAACTATGTGCTGTTCGACAACTTTCCCGGCTTTTCACTCTTCATGCCCATGTATTATGTGACTCTTTCTAGAACACTTTTCACTGGCTAATTTCCCTTCATTCTTTGATATTCAGCTGACACATTATCTTCTCTGGGAAGTGGAACCTAATATCTTGTCCACCATCTCTACTCAAACTACATGTTTTTTAGAACTTTGTGCTCATCTTTATGTTAGCTCTCCCTCTGTACAGTGGACATGGTTACTTTAGCTTTCTCCTCTTGTACTGAGAGCTACGTACTGCAAATTTCTATGACTTTGCCTGGTTCTTTTGTTCCTGTCTGGCTATGGGCCAGGCTTGGCCTTGCACATAGGGAAAAGTCAGGAGTGCCAGCAAATAATTTCTCTGAAGCAGCATCCAACCAATGGTCAACAGGATTTGGTGGGAAAATACTTCTGCTTCTTTACCGCTTAGATAGAAGAACTCTATGGCATGTTTTTGACACCACTTTTTGAGTGTTTCTTAATAGGATCGAGCTCCAGTTCCTCACAGTGATGACATATTTGATAATGGACCTTGCAGTTTCTGCCTTCCTTTCTCCATTTCACTTCCTCATCTGTGGGTGTTTCCTGGGGTCACCTCCCACATAAACTATTCACACTGGGACTTGCACTTGTATTCATAGGGTCCACATCTGTGGAGGGATCTCAAACCAAGACAATCTGTTTAATCTTTAAATTATGAGGGCAAAGACCTGGGGCTGGAAGTATGGGAGAGATAGTGTTTTTTGCTCTTTTTCCTTGAAATATTTCCTCAAATATTTTCATATTAGCCACATCCTTGGCCCCTGCCTGAATGCTCTGCAGTGAGACTGGAAATCACTACTATCTGTGAAGTTGGGGTTTGAATCTGTCTGTTGGCATGGGAGATCGTTATTACTTTTGCAATGAGAAGGAGCACAAAAGGAACGCAAGTCTGTGACAATGAAGGACATCCCCTCGGTTCCTCAGTGTCTCATTAAACAGCCTTTGAGAGTACAGTTTATCAGCCTGTGGAAGGGGTGATATCCCTGGAGATCCTTGCTCCCTATTGGGGAAGCTTTTTTTTAGCCAGAACATACACTGAACCTGCTAAGTCCTGAAAAGAGCTAGGAAGAAACGCATTTGAGGCCTCGGTCATTCCTGGTGAGTGTGGCCACGCTAAGCGTGAGTTTCTCTGGTCTTGGAAGATGCTCTTGCTTCCGCCTCCCCTTTATGTTCATTCTACCACTTGTCAAAACCTCTCACAGTCTAGTTAATATATTTTCTTGGATGTTTCAGTAACTAGGCTTAAGTTTCTTTTCCTTTTGGCTCTGCTTGCCGACTTTCTCTGAGACATGATGAGAGCCTAACAGCAACATTGAAAGCTGATTTTAAACCCATCACAGAACAACTGACAAGAAGCAATCTTTCAAGCATTAATAATTAATAGTTGTAATTTTTCTCATAGCCTATAAGGGCAACACAGTTCTTTCTAGACTTTTCTTATTTTGCTGGGTTGGGCTTTTAAATCAAAACTACCCACTTTGGAAATCTTTGAAATTCTGCTGGCCTGATGTTGCTGAGATGGTAACAATGGAGATTTCTTTCTTCCTATATGTGAAGGGCTTGTCCATACAATGGCATTAGGAAACTGTAAAGTCCCCATAGGATCTCAGACAGGTCTCACTATCAGGGTTGCTAGTCTTCCCTTAATGGGCATCACCTTCAAATTACTATGACATATGAAATCTCTCCTATTATTTCACATTATCCTGTGAGTCTTTGGCATTTAGGCTTCACGTACCACTGAAATCTTAGGGTTGCTGTTAATTTTAAACATAGTTGGAATTTTATTTTAACAATTCAGCTAAATTTCCTTTTACTCTATTAAAAATCATGGCTCTGATATTTTTATTCAGTATTCTTTTATCATAAAATTTAAAAATCTAGCATTTAAAAGTGTATTGATGTATATTTAAGGCCAATAGACTGCCTTAATTAATAGCAGTAAAATCATGTGGCACAATATTTTATGTGTTACTCTATTAAAAATGCAGGAAAAGTACACTTGGAATAAACTATCAATCACACAAATTGCTGAAATGTCTTCTTGCATCAATAATTCATGAATTGCGTCTTGATCATAAATGGAAATAAAAACAATGAGGTAGGAGTGGCTTCTGAATCTAAGGATCTCATTCCAGGGTTGAAATTTTTTGAAACAACGTTTTGGAGAGCACTCCCATTGGATTGTAAGCCCAGAGGGACGAGACCCTATCTAACTCATCTTTGTGAATGACTAACATAAGCATGGTCAATTTTTGCTTCTGATATAATGTTCATCTCTCAATCCATTAATGAGCATGAGAAAGTTTGGGCACACTAAAATAAAAATCTGACAATTTGTGCATCTGTATGCTGAAAAATTACTTAAATGTTATGCATCTAAATCCTTCCAAGTGAAATTAACCAAGAATAAAATTAATCTAGTAAGAGTCATAGAATCTTCAGATCCTAGTTTTGGGAAAGACCTCAGTGCCGATGGAATGCAACTTTCCATCGAGTTGGAGTCTTTCTTAAGATGTCCCAAATGACAGACTAACTGTTTCCCATGCCCTCTGAGACCCCTGGGAGACCCCTCAGAGGAAGTGGCAATCCTACTTCTATTTTATTGCTGGATTGTTCCTATTTCACATAGTTCTTGTCTGTACTGGGTCTAGATCTTTTTATAATGGCAGTGTTTTAGTCCTGGTTCTGGTGGTGGTGCCATACAGAATCTGCCTATAATCTCTTTTCTGGGACATCTTTTAAGTGTCTGCAGGTTACTGCTTTGGTCCCTTCTATGCTTTCTTCATCCCAGGTGAGACAACTGCAGTTCCTTTGACCAGGGCTCCTAATGCCAACTTTCCAATTCCACCTCTGCCTTTACAACATGAAGGGACCCAATACTTTCTTTACATGAATAACCCACTGGGACTAATATGGTCCTTGTTTTAACCATTGCATGAGTCTGTTGTGTATTTTTGCTTTTGTGGTCCAATAAACTCACTTCATTTACAGTGGTAATTTTAAACATGATTTTAATATAATAAATTTCAAACAGATTTCCTCTGTTCTATATGTATAGTCAGTTTTTGGAACTTAAATTTTACAAGACTTTCCCATTGTCTCTGGTAAATTGATTTTTGCTTGCTCTACTCTTTCATTTCCAATCAGTGGTGATGGTTTAAAATTGTGATTCAATGTGTCAGCTACTGCCCACAGCATTTTGCTCTCTGCAGACACCATCAACATGACTCTTTGATAAAATGATTGGTCAGATGGATTCAAGACCAGAGCCCATTGGCAGACAGTACTAGCAGCATCCCTCAAAGTTGACATCTATTAATCAGCATTCCTTAGGTACTATTGTTGCAGCAACCACAGATGCACCCCCACCTTCCCATTCAAACCACATTTCTCCACCTTGCCCACAAGATCCATCATCATGAGTGACTGTCAAATGGTTTGTTGAAATCAAGATACCATATGTCGGCAGCATTCCTTTGATCTCCAGGTCTAATAGTCCTACCCCAAAGGGAAATGAGGTTAAACTGGCTCAAACTGGATCCACTTATAATAGTCAGAGGACCATTTTAATTTTATTGTTTATAATAGGTAAAATGTTTGTTGGGGGGCATCTGCTTTTTCATTTTAGCCATGTAATGCCTGCATTGTTGCACTGCAAGGGGGTCTCTGTGGGTCCTAGAGTGCCTGGGTTGTGAAAGGCAGAGAACTGAATCGGAGTGTTACCTCTTCCTATCATTTAGGGTACCCAGTGAGGATCTTCTGTCCTTGATATCCCTTCCTAATGAGTACACAAAAGTCTATTTTCAGAGAGAGAGAGAGAGAGAGAGAGAGAGAGAGAGAGAGAGAGAGAGACCCTAAGCAAAAAACACAAAGATTTGAGAAAATTACAAAGCCTGTTAGGAAGTAGTAAGTGCTATGGGCAAAAAGCAAGAGGGGTTGCCATTTTCAATGGCGTAGTTAGGTGAGCCTTACTGAGAAAACAGCAGTTAAGCAAAACTTGGAAGAGGTAAGGGAGTTAACTGTGTCAATTGCTGGAGGAAGATTCTGCTGGCAGGGAGAAACCACAGCCAGTACAAAGCCCTAAGGTGAGAGCATGCCTGACGTGATCTCCTGGTGGCAAGGAGGCCAGTGTGGGCAGTAAACAAGGAGAAGAGTTGGGGGAGAAGATTCCAGATAACATAGGGTCTAGGAGTAGTCCATTGCCAAGACTTTGACTTTTGCTCTGAGTGCAGTGGGTGTCACTAGAGAATTTTAAGCACAGGAATAACATGACTGACTTTGAGTTTTAAAAAATCGCTGTGGCTATAGTATTAAGAAGATTATGAGAGGCAGGGAGGAGAGAGGAAGCAGGAAGGCCAGGTAGGGGCTCCAGAATCCTGGTGAGATACTGCAGTGGTTATATATGCTGTGAAGCCATTGATCTTGGGGAAATAGGCCCTTCTAGAATCTTAAATTTGTTGCCTAAGAAAAGGTGTTCTAATACTCTTTTTAAAAGTCAAGGTTTAATTACATGTAGTGATATGTTTAGATCTTACATATATAGTTTGATGGAGTTTTAACAGCTGCACCCACTGGTGTGATCCTCACCACTGTTAAGGTAGAGAACAGTCCCCTCATCCCAGATAGAGAATACTCTTTTGAGGGAAGACAGTAGTATTTGAATTCTGATGGTTTAGCACAAGTCCTTAATCAGGGATGTCATGTGAATGTAACCACAGAAAAAAATGATTCCACGGGAGTTTCTGGGCTCTCAAGTAGGATTAGACTAAAAACTAGCAATTTCATGGTATAAGATTTCCAAGACAAATTGGAACAGTGGAAATTCCTCACTTTTGGTTGGATGGTGTTGGACTGTTTATGACATGTTGGTGCTAGATTTTAGGGAGAATCAGGGTTTGGAAAAGGATAAGAATCTGGCCTCAGAGGCACCATGAATAATTTAGAAGTGAGAGCTTTTGTAAGATAGAGCTAAAATAATATTTAAAAGACATGAAAAAAGATCTTATTACTCCAAGGCAATTTTCTAAGTATTAGGGAATACTGACTTGCAACTGTGTTTTCAGTCTTTTCTGATGCTTGAAGCCTCAATCAAAGGCAAAGAAAGTTGTTCTCAATTTGATTTGATTGTTCTATGTGCATTTAAATTTGTGAAATGAAAGCTATAAAGTTCAACTACTCTTTATTTTTTAATACGAGACATCTAAGAGAGAGAAAAGATAGTAACTATGAGGACAGATGACAGTCAGTGAGACATAAATGTTCATTAGAATATAATATCAATATTTTTGTTTCTCTCCAGCCTGAATCTGGACTCTGTTCCTCAAGCCTGTATTTATATTTTAATACAGCAAGTAAAGCTGTATTTTCCTCTTGAATTTGGCATCGGGATTCTGCCAGTTCAGCGGACCCTCTTCCCACCACTGAAGTGAATCACCTGCAAGATGGCACACGTTGAGAGAGAATTTGATTCTAGAGATTCAGTTCCGGGGGGAAGAAGTGGGGCCAGAATAAATCCCACAAAAATCCTTTTGCATGTGAGAAGTCATGGGACATTTTGATTTACAGACAGGAGTGACATAGGTTTTGAAGTTTGGGGAAGTGGGCAAATGAAGAAGAGGTGTTGGGAAGGGTGCCCTGAAATTATTTCAGAAAGCATCATTTGGGTTAAGTGCCTTCGATGTGAGAGGAGATGTTGGAACCCTGCTCAGGTATCAGATGTCACCCAGTGCTCATCTGGCAAAATGTTAGCCTTTGCTAATTAAAACTAATCCAGTTGCATGAAGAAAAATATATTGCATAAGGGTGCCTCTTGTGTGGCTTTATTTTAACCCTTGGTTTCATATTATTAAAGTGGCTATTCTCAGGCTGGGTATAGGGTGGAAGGTGACCACAAGAATGGGGTTCGTGTACAAATATATTTGAGGAACGATAACAAGTGGGGCAAGCTATTTCTAGTGCTGGCTTATGAATAGAGGTTTGAAACCTTTGGGAGTTTTTTAATTGCTGTGTCCATGCAGTGGTTTTAGGAGCCTCTGAGTGTGAACGACAATTTAAAAATAAAAGCAAAAACCTCAAGAAGTGGCCATTATTTCTTGACTTAGACTTTGTTTTCTTTCCAACAATGCTTTGTATGCTTTTCTGTAGCCCAATAAGCCCAGTTGAATCAAATCCTATGCTTGAAAACTAATATTCAACATTTACTTCCTGAGGGACTTGGATTTGTCATGATCACACGATTGTGTTTCTAACCTGGATCACTTTTGTAGGAAGTAATACTGTATGTGTTGGCCTTTGATCCTTGCAATTCCATCACTTGCCATTTGTGTGACCTTGGACAAATTCTTAGCCTCTGTGCGTCAGTTTCCTTATCAGTAAGATGGGGACACTATTAGTAGTCACCTCATAGAGTTGGCATGAATTTAAGTATGTTAATTAATGAACAGTGCCAGAAATGTGTGGTATATACATAGGGCTCCTAGAAAAGGTTAATATGTGTATACTATTGATGCTACCATTTTTGTTTTATCATTATTAGTATTACCAGGGGCATTGGGAAAAGGAAGTAGTTATAAAATGGATAAAACTGCAAAAATGGATAAAACAGCTTCTGAAGCTCCTCAGTCAGTGTGAACATTCTAATCTGGTAGGTACTTGGTGAAAATGTCGACAGAAGAATGCCATCCCATTCTGGCTTGTCTACCTAACTCATGTTACAGAGCACTGCAAAAGCAATTTATCCTCTGACCGCCACTATATCCTTACTCCCAGGAAGTGTGGATGTCTGATGATGGGCATGGGGAGGCGTGGGTGTGGATGTGTGCCATCGTGGGAGTGGTGCAGAGCACAAATGCTCACAGCCTCTGTGTTATCTCTGATAATGTTCTTGGTAGTCAACCACTGGCATGGAACAGCTAGTGAAAAAGGGCGATTATAGATCTGGCAAGGCAGAGAATGGCTTCTGCGCACACAGTTAGGCAACATTTCCTAGCAGACTACCTTGCAGTTAGGTGTAACCATGTTATAGAGTTCTGGCCAATGAGATATGGGAGGAATAATTGCCCTACCTCTAAGAAGGCCATAAAAAACTTTGGAACAATGATGTACAATTCATTTCTTCCCCACTCTGCTGTATGTAGAGGGCTCAGAAGAGCACTCTGAGGCCTGAAGTAGAGGTGGGGCCAGCAGATAGAAGGATCCTGGGTCTCTGAATCACCACATGAGAGGCTGTCTGCCAATACCTTATTGGATTTCACGTGAAAGAGTAGACTTTTATTGTGAAATTTAAGGGATGTTTGTCATAGCAAATAGCTGACCCTGACTAACACAGAGATACAGTACGGGGAGCCAAAAGGATGTTTTTTTGAAAATACATAGATGACACAATTACTCCAAAGTACTGGCATTCTTTCTTTGTATAAAAAAGACAGTAAACTGTAGGGTTTTCTTTTTCTGAAAGACTTAAAGAGACCCTATATGTGATCAGAAACTGTGTGGCAGCTTTCCTTGAGTAGGCAAGTGGAAATAAATATATGTTAGCAGAATTCCTGTTTCTAAAGAAATGTTTTTACAAAGAATTCTCTCTCTCTCTTGCTCTTTCTCTCCCTCCGTATTTCTTTCTGTCTGTATATAATTGATAAACACAATTAAAGAAATGTGCACAAATTTTGAGTATATAGTTCAATGAACTTTTGAAAACTGAACATACTTCTAAAACCATCACCTAGAACAAGAAACAGTCCTATAGAAATTTTCCAAAGTTCTCTTCCAGTCAAGGATAAGTATTATCTCAACCTCTAATAGCATTGATTAGTTTGACCTGTTTTAGAATCATGTGGTATGATTTTTTAATACTGGACATTTTTTTGCTCAAATCTATATTTTATGATCCATTTATGTTGTTGCTTATAGTTTATTTACATTCATTGCTGTATAATATTCTTTTGTGTAACTCTAACATGATTTGTGTATTCATTCTTTTATTGATGGATATTTGGATAATTTCCAGTTTGGGCTACTTTGAATAATGTTGCTATGAATATTCTTTTGTTTAGTTTAAATTTTGTTGAGTTTATCTGCACATTTCTGTTGGGTGAAAACCCTGACTTGAATTTTATGAAACTTTCTCCCCTGATAAGACATTTTAAGGCTGTTACACTATCTGTTTTTGTTCCTTGCTGTCCCTTGACTTTCTGGTCTAGGCCACGCAAAAGCCTCGATCTATTTTTCTGTAATGTAGAAGATTATCACTGATCTTTAATGGCAAAGTTTTGGTGTCTGAAATGGAGGAAACCTCCACTTAAGAGGACTCCCTTCTTCTCAAAATAAAAGCATAGTCAGAGGGCTTTTGATTCACAGACAGGGACTCCTCACAAGGCCATGTTTTAAATCACTTGCACACCCCCTGTAATTGGAGTTTGACGTTGGAATCTTTATTGGCGCTGCTTCAGCTCTTTTGTGAGAAAGGAGAATCCTCTTGGATTTTCAAATTGCTTCCTTTCCTTGGGGAAGGAATGGAGGAGGAAGAGTGATGAGTTTCTTAATCACTCGGCTAGATAGTCTTAGCATTATCGGAAGCTGCCTTCTCCAATAGCCTATCTAGTGTGATTCATACAGAATCTAGGCCAGGTAGAGCATTTCCACAGAAGGGCAAGAGACTTGGAAAAGAGAGAGGAGCCTTTCTCTCCATCAGGTGAGGGGGCTGAGGAGGTTAACACTTATGCTCTGCCTTTAGGGCCTCTAGTGTCTGTGCTAAAAGATAGGATCCTCAGCTCCAGGAACTTGGTGGATTGAGGGTAGGGGTGGTTTTAAAAAGGCCTGAAGCAAATTCCAGTGCTGCTTACAGGACTTTTTTTAAACCACTCACAGCCAGTGAGCTTCTGACTTTTCTGCTGAGGTTTGAAACTCTCCATTCAGTTAGTGGTGTAACATTCCCAAACTCACTGCTGGTCCCACAAGCCCCTTCAAGATTTGATCAGGAATGAACTTGATTAGAGATGGACAGGGTGAGCGTTTAGTCTGCACCCTCCCCTCCAATCATATCAGGAACAACCGGAACAGGTTTGAGGCCCAAGCGGACCCAAGGCTGCCTTATGTTTTGATTGAACGTTTGGTTCACTATGCATGTGAAGTGTGTGAAGCCTTCCCAGTTAAGCCCCCCAAAATGGTCTTGTGAAGCCTCCAGGGGGCCATGCTGCTGAGTGACACACAGCTGAGCCTTTGAAAGTGGGCTTTTATGATAAATTTGAACATAGTTTTTAAATTTTGGTATAAGTGCTTTAATTCCATTTCATAACTGGAGGAGGGTGAGCTGGCTTTTCCATGAGGGAAGTGCTTTGGACCATTAAGCCAGATTTTCTTCAAATATAGAGGTAACTATTTAATTCGTTCTTGGCTTTTCGAAACTGATGGAAGTGTAGTGAGGCAGCCTGTTACGTCACAAGTTAGACAGGGGATGCTTTTCTTCATTTGCCAGGTGTGAAATGCAAAAGAGCTTCTTGCAGAATAAAAGGCCTTTAAAAATCCAGATTTCCACGGAGGAAGTGGGTAGCTCTTGCTTAAATCCACTGCTTGTTCCAGGTTCTGTGTTTTTCTCTAGGGTCCAGCAAAGACCATGGCCTTCTCTTTCTTCTTCAACCCTTGACTTTTTCCTATAGCTAGTCCTGCTCCCAGTTTTGCAAAATCACTGAACTTCTGTCTTTGATTACTAAGAGTTATCAAGGGGATTCTTCTAAACATGTTCAGGCAGACAGCAAACAAATTCTCCATCCGTCCGTCTGTCTGTCTGTCTCTCCTCCCTCCCCCACCCCTGGCCATTTATTGTGTAACTGCTTTCTTCTATTTTCAAGCACCTTAATATTTTGTGATGCAAAATATAATATTTTGAAGACATGAAGACATGGAGACTGTGCTAGTGGCTGTGAGGCTACACTGTGAAAAAACGTCTGATCCAGAATTCCGATGTGGCTCTGTGCCTTAATTTGCCTGCCCCCTTGAATCTACTCAGCCTTTCTCTGTAAGGAGCCTCTTCTTCTATCTCTCCACCTTATGGCCACTGAGATAGGCTTGTGCCTTCTAGTGTATGATAGGGAGCACAGAGTCAGAACACCTCAAACAAATACAAGGACTGTATTCAGCTTTGACTTTGGACACAGAAGAGGCCGAGGCTAGGATATCTAAACCAGAAGGCCTGGGGACCAACAAGTACTGATGTACCTCCAAGGCATACATGTGACTGTCATAGGTTAACACAGTGTGGTAGTAACTACACGTTTGGCTGTACCTAATTAGTTCTTTCATTTTCCTAAAAACCAAACACCTTATAGGAACATAGTGATTGTATAAAATAAGCCATTTGCTGTGGCAAGAGTCATTTTATATATAAAGGCCTTTACTGTCTAAACTCAGAAGAGTCATTTCATGGATGTGCAAATTTACTTTTTAGCTCAGTGGTCATCCTAATATATTCTGTAATTTTGTTTGAAGGCTGGTGAAACGAACTGTGGGTGACCTCAATTCGGAAATGAATCAAACCAAATTACAATAAATTGCTATTTTTCATTTATTCAGCTAGACCAAGATAATAAATGGCATTGGTCAGGTTTAGGGAGGGAATGAGAGAAGGGTGGCCATAGGGTACTTGGAGATACTGCTGATGGAAGTGTAAATTGGAATAATTTTTCTGGTAAGCACTTAGCTTTTATGAAAATGATCTATAAAAATTGTATGCTGAAGGTTTCACTTTGGAATTTAACCAAAGAAAATAATTGTTAAAAACTTTTAAAAAGAAAATGATTGGAAAAGTTACATAAAAGAATTTATTGGTGCCTCAGTGTTGCTTATAAGAAATATCCTCAATGGTTACCAATAGAAAATTGGTTGTACAAATATTAATACACATTGACACAGCAAACATTACCATACATTGATGCAGTGGCAAACTCTGCCACCATTAAAATGATGATGCAAATGGACATTTATTAACCTACAAATATGTTTATGATATATTTCAAAGTTAAAAAGACTTGCTGCAAAATTATGTGTAGATTGTTATATGTTTATTAAGAAGACAGCGTAGGAATACAGGAAATAAAAACATCTGCAAGTTTATTTACCAACTCAGTTTTATTGTTTGGTGCAATACTGGTTATTAAACCCAGGGCCTTCACACTGAGCTACATCTCTAGCTTTTTTGAGCTGCCCTGGGTTTGGCTTGAATTTGTAATCCTCCTGCCTCAACCTCCCAGAGGTCTGGGATTACAGATACATGCCACCACACCTAGCTCCATCTCAGTCTTTTTAAATGATGTTTGAGGGCCAGAGATATAGCTCAGTGGCACAAGTGCCTACCTGGCACGTGCAAGGTCCTGTTACTGAAAAACAACAACAGCAACAAAACCCAAAAATATGCTTGATCATGATTCACAGTGAGAAATATGTTTTGCATTTGTGAGCCTGCAAGACACATGTAGCTGAAACAATAGTTTATTAATAGCACTTATACTGTATTTTCTATGTGTGGTGCATTGTGTTGTATTTATTTCTCTTTTCCTTATTATATTATCTCATCCTATACTTTCCTACCCTAGTCTACTTTATTGCAACTATGTTCCTCACTTTTCTTCTTTCTTATATTTCATTCTTAAAAATGCTGCCATGATCCACTAAGCTGATTTCGTGAGCTCCTAATGGAGTACAAATCGGTTTTTAAAAAGCTAAAGTGTTAACAGTGGTTATTTCCACTGTTGTAAGTGGCTCCACATAAGGCTTTTTTCCTCTACAACTTACTTACATAATATAAAACTAATAAAACCTTTCAAATGATAGAATAATTCCATTTATAACCAAATTGACACCCTGCAACTTGTTAGGAGCATAGACGCCTGCTCTATTCTATAATTATTTGGCATTGTGAATGTTCTGAGAACCTTAAACATTATGGCAAGGAAAGTATCTCCATTGAGATCTATAGTTTAAATAACAGAACAAGAAAATAATACATGATCTTACATCTTCAGTCTCAAAAGGTCACCGAGTACCCCTACTTACGTCTTTACCCCTGTGACATTAGATCAGTTTTCTGGGATTTATTTCCATTTCTGTTCCAGATTGCGTCTTTTTCATGCTCACTCCACACCTTACAAAAGGTATTAAATTCATCACATTTCTTTCTAGCCAGATTATCTTGGTTTACAGTACAGTGAAGTTAGTCTCCTTTAAAGCAAAAGGCAATTTGACATGGAAGGTAGTTATTAAGAACTTAGAGCAGGAAACAGAGGCTTTAAAGGAGGGTGGGAAGAATCCCTGGCTTAAGCCAGTGTACTTCCTATGGGTTTCCTGCTTTTAGCACACAGCTGGAAATGTGCAGAGGTCTCAGGAGCCCCATTCCAAGCATGGCCATATAGCTGAGGGTATGAGCTATCCCTGAGTCTCCTCTGGGAAAATCACTGGTGAATAAGTAAGGCAGAAATTTCCATTTACATAGAGTCCAAGTAAATCTCTGGGCCTATGAGCCAACTGGGCAGGGAGGTGGTTGATCCACAGGGATGGGGTTGTGGAGGGATTGGCTGGCATTTTCATGGTGGGGGCATGGAGTGAGATACTTCTTGCTTTTGAAAGGAATCAATGATAGGAAATAACTAGGATTGCTTTTCTTTGTTTCTTTTTTATTTTACTGGGAGTCAAACTCTCGACCTTGTGCTTGCCACGCAGGTGCTGTGCTACTGAGCTATATCCCTGACCCAGGATTGCATTTCAAGATGCAGTAATTTAGTTACTGCTATTTCAGACTTCATACTGAGAGCAATCTGGCAATGATGAAAGTTTACTTCGGAGCCTTAGCTTTCTACTGATAGAGAAGGTTAAATTTATTCTACCTTTGAAGCATTGTGAATAGCATATCAAAGTTATCCATGTGATCATTTATGTTTTTGTGAATTAGTAAATAATCATCTGTTTATATGGTTATTTGTCCATCCATCCATCCGTCCATCATCCATCTATCCATCCATCCATTTACCTGGAATTTCTCAGTGAAATGCTGTATGTTTAAAAATTGAGGACCCCAAAGATAAAGTGGTTTGCTTAAATTTATAAAATTGGCTAGTAAACAATCCAGGAATGAGATCTTGTCTTCTACCTTATGTAGACATTGCCTCTTTCTTAGTTACCTCCTGCTATGCAAAAAATAACCCCCAAACTCAGTGACTTAAATGTTGCTCATTGAACCTATAATTGTGTGAGTTGTCAGTTTGGGTTGGACTCATCTGGGCTCACTTGATTGGCTGATAAGTTACTTAAACACTGATTCATCCAAGGTGGCCTTGCATCTGAGCAGTGACTGGGTAATTGGGTTATTGAGTATGGCATGTCTGTTTATCCAAAAGGATTCCAACAGAGCAGGGAAGTAGAACATCAAAATTAAAAAATTTGTCTTTTAGCTACACATGATGGCGCATACCTGTAATCCCAACATTCTGGGAGGCTGAGGCAGGAAGATCAAAATTTAGAGCCCAGGCTTGGCAGCTTAGCAAGACCCTGTCACAAGAAAAATAAAATGGCCTGGGATATAGCTTAGTGCAATAGCCCTGGGTTCAATCCTTAGTACTGCAAGGAACAAAGAAAGAACAATTTTTGTCTTTCAAAGGACATCATTAAGAAAGCGAGAAGTGCCAAGCAAGAGAGTGTGTGCCTATAATTCCAGATACTAAGAAGGCTGAGGCAGGAGAATTGCAGGTTTGAGCTAGCCTGTACAACTTATCTAGATTCTATCTTGATATGAAAATTAAATATCTGAGGATGTAGCTCATTGGTAGAGTGCTTTCTCAGCATGTGTGAGGCCCTTGGGTTCTATCCCTGGTACTGCCAAAAAATTTTCAAGTCATGTATTTGAGAAATTAATTTGTATTAATTTTCCAGGGCTGCTATAAATAATTACCACAAACTAGGTGGTTTAATGTAACAGAAATTTGTCTTCTAACAATTCAGGATGCTAGAAGTGCAAATCATGGTGTTAACAGGGCCACGTACCCTCTGAAAGTTCTAGGTAAAGGACCCTTCCTTACCTGCCTCCTGGCTTCTGGTGCTTGCCAGCAGGTGTTTGTATTCCTTACATTGAAGACCTGTGACTCCATTCTGTCTCCATCTTTCACAGACTCTATGTCTGAGTCCCTGTGTCTTCACATAGCCTTGTTAAAATGCTCTCAGTCATTTCAGGACCCATGCTGATCCAGTGTGACTTCATTTTAACTTCGTTATATCTGCAGAGAATCTATTTCCAAAGAAATTTGTATTCATAAGTACTGGGGATTAAGATTCCAACATATCTTTTTTAGGGTGGACAATTGAGCATACGGTAGACATATATCTAAAATATACAAAATTTAATAATAAAAAAGACAACCTGCTTTTTAAATGAACAAAGGATTTGAATAGACTATTTCCCAAATAAAGACATAACAGTGGCCATAAGTACATGTAAAAGTTCTCCATATCATTAGTCATTAGGATGATGCAAATTCAAACTGCAATGAGATACCACTTTATATCCATTAGGAGTGAAAAAATTAAAAAGGCAGACAATAAAAATGTTAGTGAGGATGTGGGGAAATCAGAGCCCTCCTGCATCGCTGGTGGGAATGTAAAATGGTGCCCTGACTTTGGAAAACAATTTGGCAGTTCCTCAAGAGGTTAAACATAGAATTACTATATACCCTAGACTTTCTACTCTTAAGTATGTGCCCAAGAAATCAAAAGACATGTTCAGAAAATAACATGTACACTGATGGTCATAACAACATTATTCACAGTAGTCAAAATGTCAGGATCACCCCAATGTCCATTAGCTGATCAATAGATAAAGAGAAGGTGGTATATCCGTGCAGTGCAGTATTATCTGTCAGTAAAAAGGTGATAGAAGGTAATGAAAATTATGGATACATGATACAACATGGATGAACCTTGAAAACATGCTAAGTGAAAGAAGCCAGTCACACAACACATACTGTGTCATGTTTATGATTTGAAGTATCTAGGACAGGCAGATTTATATAGACAGAAAATTAGTGGTTGCTGAGTGCTGGGGGAAAAGAAGAATGAAAAATGATTGCTTATGAGTATAGGGCTTCTTTTAGGGTCAATGAAAATATTCTAAAATTAGTGGTGATGGTCACACAACTCTGAATATACTAAAAACCATTGAGTCGTAGAACTTCAAGGGTGAATTTTATTGTGTGATTTATATCTCAATAAAGCTGTTAAAAATAGGTGAGGTCCTCTATGAGGATGAGGGGAGATTAGGAGACATGGGGACATGCTGAAGATGTGGAACCCTCATTCAAAAGAATGGGAGAGAACTGTGTCAGCTGTCTTAGATGAGCTGCTCTAACAAAGCTTCCCCCTTTCAGTGATGAACACTGTGAAATTTTATTTCTCTCGTGCAGTTTTCTAATCCTGGTCATGTGACCATTCTCAGTGTTTCTCCTTCAAAGAGTAAATCAGGGGTTCACTTTCTTTCCATTTCTTGTCTCTGCCATCTTTTGAGTATTTGGCATCCTCTCCACTCAGCGATGGGATGAGGACAGAGCGTGCAGGATTGAAATTGGAGAGTATTATTGTGCAGGCCTGGAGGTGCCTTGTTTCATTTCTATCCACTCTACTGGTCTGAACTCAGCCACACACTCACGCCTAACTCTAGGTGAGATTGGCACAGACAGGTGACTTATGTGCCCAGGAGGAAAATAGAAGCAGGTTTGCTGACTAGCCAGCCAGTCTCTGTTACAAGGCCTGAGCAAGGACAAGGAGAGAGCATTTCAGGCTCTGAGCCCAGCGTGAGGCGGCATGTACTTGTGGTCAGCGTTGAGAGCAAGACTGGGCCATTTTCTCCCGCTGTTCTGGCTGGAGCATTCCCAGGCTGGAAATTCTGCAATGGGGCACATCCCCACTGGTGAATGTAGCCCAGGCTCTATTAGTAATTCCTGGGGGTGCAAATAAAGACCGTGGCAACCTTGAATACTTCAGCATCTCACCTGCAGAATGGGAAATGCAGCCAGGCTGTCTACTTTCTCATTCAGAGGCGAGTCAGAGATGAATGTGGGAAATAAACTATTTCTTTCCACTTGGACATGAGTTGAATAAAAATAAGAGCCCCTCTCCTTTTAAGGTTGTGCTTTAAATAGAAACCTGCCCCAGGCCCTTCTTGATCTTTTTCTTCTTAGCTCCCTCTCTCCCAGTAGCCTGCACTCTGGCCACATCTGCTGCTTTGTGGCCCAGGGGCCTGAGTTCCATCTCCGGGTGGATTCCTCAGATTGTCACCCCTTCCCCCAGTTACCTTTTGCATAATTCCCCAGGGCTGCCTTGACAGGTGTGGCTATTTTTGTGATATTTCTGTAGTGATTGTGTCTGCCCTTCTAGAGTGCTGCTGCCTGTCTTTCTGACAGACTCTTTGTGTCTGACTGTTAATTTTGTAGTAAAAATCACCCTGCTTCCTTGTTCTTATTTCTAGATGTACTTGTCTCTCAGTATAGGGCTGGAGAGATGTTTACTAAGCATTGTTTATGGCAGGTGTAGGACGGAGTACTATAGCTTCTCTCTCTGTGTCACGCTTCCCTGTGGGCCTGCTGAGAGGCAAGTTGGGACCTTGAGGACAGATTGACAGGAAGGGGGGTATAAATTAGGAAGGAGGGAGGAGCAGGGTCAGGGAGCAGGGGTTATATACTGAAAGCAGGCCAACAGTCTAAAAACGATGGCCAAGGTGTGGGGGAAAGGTGGGTAGGATCCACAGGTCTGAGGCTTTCTGTGGGTGCCTGGAAGAGATTTTCAGTGGGCAACCATGTTTGGCTCATCTTGCTCTTCCCTCACCCATTCTTTATATTCCGGGAAGGTGAACTTTGCAAGGCACAATTCTTGTTTCACATTCTTCCGGCTTCCTATTACTCTTATGACAACATCTAAACGAACTGGTTTTCAAGACCATGTGGACTTGGGTCCGGCCTCTCTGCAGCCTCCTCTCTCCTTCTGCTTTACTATACTCCTTGCTACAACCACAGTTAGAAGATTCTTTTAGGCCAAGCATTCTCTCTAGCTCCTCCTACAGCTTCCTCTGATTCTGACCTCTACGCCCTTTTCTCCGGAGGACCTTCTGACTAAACCACTTGTTAATCCAGTTGCCCACAGCACTCTCTAGTCATGGCAATTATCTCACTCCGTGGTTATTACCTGTTTATTTTTGTTCTCTCCCAGCAAAGTGAAGACTTCATGGGAGTAGAGACCATGTTCTATCCCTCATTGTACTCCCAACTGTACAGTCAAGGTAGGCTACTTTCAGTAATAAAGGGCCACCTGGATGTCTCTGGGGATGACCATGACAGAAGTTTTATTTCATGACAATTCAGTCATGAAATAATGAGAATTCACAAGACAGTTCAATGTGGGTATTCAGTAGATGGCCTTTCATTTGGTTATTCAGAAATCTAGGCTTCTTTTTAATTTTGTAGCTCTGTGATCCCTTAGGGCTGTTCTATCTTTCCAAGTCTGCATATAACAGACACATTGAATAAGAGAATGGAGATTTATATAGGCCACTTTTGGGTGAACCATGCCTCAAAGTTTTGCAGTTAATTTCCATACAAATCCATTGACCAGAACTCAGTCATGACTGCATATGATTGCAGAGGATGCTGGGAAATGTTATCCAGCTATGAGCAGGCTTGATGAGGAAGTAGCTGATCTCTGTATAACAGTGCTTGCCTAGCATGGAGTAGTTGCTGGATAAATAAAGTTGAATGAATGAACATTGTATTTTAGCCTCCATCTAAATTCAGAGGTGATTCAATTTGATCTTCAGAAGGGACATATGATGATGATTACAGAGAAAAAATTCAGTGAATTCTAGGATTCTGGGGACCTTGAAAAAGTAACAGAAAGTGTCAGAGGGAAGAACAGTGACATCTTCTAGGAGTCTGACACCCTTCTTTGATTTTGCAGAGAGACAGTGTCAGCTCTTTTCACACAGTGCTCCTAGATGGAGGATGGCAGTCGTGGCGTGCCTGTGCATGCACTCACTGCCTACTGCTCTCCTGCCCCGGAGGGAGCAGGGGTGTATAGTGCATGTGATGTGTCCTCTCTCTTGTCCCACAGTCAGAGCATCCCTGAGGCCACTCCCTCTCAAGCTGAAGCATCTTCCAAGGCTTCTCCCACAGCCCTGGTCCCTATCAGTGCCAGAAAACTCATTCCCAACATGGGTAGGCAGAATCAAGAGAACCCTATGGTGAGAGCTACCACTGAGAAGCAATTCAGTTTGGAAATTTGCTTCCAGAGACTCAATTTCTGGATGAGCTGGGATATAATAACTCCTTACCTGTGGGTAGCAGTTTGGAATGTTCAAAAGCATTTTCCCACACCTTATCTCGTTTCATTCTCATAACAACATGGTGAGGTAAGAAAGCTAAGAGTTATTATGTCAGCTTTACAGATGAGAAAACCGAGGCTCAAAGTAGCTCAGATGACTTTCCCAAGACCATGTGGCTACTCTTCCTCTCTTGCCGTTTCCACCCCAAGCTCCTCTCCTTGAATTTGTAAACTATTTCCCAAAGAATTCCCTCTTAGATTTCAGTCAGTGGGGTTGGAAAATATGTTTCATGACTGACCTTAACTCTCCATGCTGGGCGTTTATTTTCTTGTCTAAACAAGTGGGTCTGCAAGAAGCTGCCACAAAATCCTTCCCTGTGTTTATGTCTCTACAAACTGTAGATCTCTGCAAGCTGTGTCCTCCCAGCCTTAAAAACCAAAGACAGTTAAAACCTTTCCCAAGTTGCAGTACCCTACATCCCACTTAATTACAGTAGTGCCTCAGTGGAGTTACACCATGGTACTCTTTTCCTTTAAAACAAAACAAAACCCCACAAGACGAGGGCATTTAGCAAATGTCTGTGTGTTCCTCACCACTGCTACCAAGTGTTGATGTCACATTCCCAGGATCCCTTAACCCTGTCTCCCAGCCTCACTCAGACAGAAAGCCCACGCTACCGTGCCATCCCACCTAATTAAAGACAAAGGCTATAGTTTCCCCAGACCATCACAGTCTGGTTTTTGTCTTTGCCATCACAGAGAGAGGAGATGTTAAAGGCTGACTGTGGTGTGGGAGGATGTAGCAAGTGCAAAAGGGGTCAGGGTAAGTTGTTGACTCCGCACAGCCTAAAACAGGATTTCTAGCATCAAAATCCCACCGGCACAAAGAAAGGATCCTTGTGGAGGAAAGATGGGTAATGTGAGCTGCTAAGCCTTCCTTCCTTCCTCCCTCCTGCTCTTTCACTGGCTCAGGTGTTTCTGGGAAATCCGCATCTCTGGCATCATCTCCCATGCATAGTTTTTGCAGAAGCAAAGCATGACCGACATCTAGTAGTATCTATGTTGGTATCTCTCTCAGTAAATCCTTTTCTGTATTAAAAGATTAATGCAGTAAATCCAGAGTTATGGGGGAGATTGTACTGTTTCCTCTTCTGGTGTCAGAGTGGTTTATTTTTTAAACACTATTTTGTGTTTTCCTTCTTTGCTTTTCGCTCCCATGCCTGTAAACCATATTTTGGAGCTCTTCTCCAATCTCTCACTTTCCCTAACAGAGGTAAAACGCCTAGACAATTTGAATGGAATTTGTGCTACATTTTTAAGGGAAGATAATGCAGTTTTTCTTCAACAGAGGAGTTGTGGGTGCATTATGATCTGGTCGAAGGTCCTTTGAGTGAAAATGAGGTGAGGAAATAATACTTGGTCTATAAAATTTCAGGAAAGGCTCTGGAAAGCACATTCTTTCTGAGGAGTAATGATGTTTCTTTTGGGAAAGATTATTTTGCCAGTGTTCAGGTAAGAATTCAAACCTGCTTCTATTGCTATTCATGACAGCTGAATGGGGTGCTAACTCAGCTGACCTCTTGCTTTGAGTTGCATGTTAAGATGTGTGATCATATAACTTTTTATCTGAGCCAAACGTTTACACGGTGGAGCTGAAGATGTTACTGTTACTCGTTTATCTTCAGTGAGTGCATGCTGTTTGCAAGCCTCCATACTTGCCAGCCTCCTCGTGGGGTCTTCCAGAGTAAGTCAGCTAGGCTTGAGAGCAGCTCAAGGAGAAGATAGCAACAACCTGAAGGCAGCAGCACTGCCATGTGGTCAAGGGACCATGGAGCAGCATTTGTCTCCCCCAATTTCTTGCTTTATTCATTCAGCTTATAATTGCAGAGCACATGCACATCATGAACGGTGACCAGATGATCAATAATAATATATCACCTGGCTCAGCTCCCAGGATGATGCTGACTCGCACATGGTAGGTGATCAGCTAGTGTTTGTGGTATTGAGGTAGTGCATTCACCTAATGCATTTTCTATCAGACTATGAGTTCTTTGGAGTCAGGACCCCAAGTATCATTTGGCTTTGTGGCCCCAGCATCAAAACCAGTTCCTGGTACACAATGCATATTCATTGAGTTCCCACAGGACAGCTAAGCATCTGTCAAGTATTGTTCAAATCTCTAACTCCAGTTTGTCCTCCCTCCTTTCTTAGGATGAGCAATTTTTTAAAAATTCTAATGCTAGTTCTGAGAGAAAGTTACATAATCACCAACTCATTATATGTTCATTGCACTAGTCTCAATGTGCATTAGTCTGTTAGGGCTATCATACCAATATACCATAGACTGTGTGGCTTAAGCAACAGAAGTTTATTTTTCATAGTTCTGAAGGCTGGGAAGTCCAAGATCAAGGTTTGGGCCAATTTGGTTTCTGGCAAGAACCCTTTGCCTGTTTTGTACAAAATTTCCTTCTTGCTTCATTTTCATGTGGGAAAGACAGAAAGGTGATGGGCAGAGGAGCTTTCTGGTGTCTCTCTGTGCAAGGACAGTAATCCCATCCAATCAGGACTCCACCTTTGTGACCTCATGTAACCTTAATTACTTCTTAGACCTCCATCTTTAAATATGGCCACATTGGCATCTGAATTGTGGAGAGATATAAACCCTCAGTTCATAACACAATGCATTCTTTTCCCACGGTAACATCTGGTGTTCCCCACTCAAGAAAAAGATAGGCATAGTATGACATGTGAAAAGACTCCAAGGAGTCAAATAATAGCACTTAATAAAAATTCATAGTTGATCAAACTTAATGTTAATATGCTCTTGTCTTTTCCTTCCATTAGGGGATTATATTTGTGTGTGTTTGTTTTTTGTTTGCTGTTCCTGGGATTCCACTGAAGTATGTCTGTTGTAGAAATGTGCTCATGCTTTAGAGATAGGGCAGTAATAGTAAAACAAGATGGAATAGGAAAGTTAGGATAAGCTGGATTATGCTGTGGTCACAAGTACAGCCCAAATTCCCAGAGCTCCATATAACAAATATTCCTTTCTGTCCAACACTACATGTCTAGGGGTTGTTAGCCGGAATTCTGTGCTGGTTGTAATTGTTCTGGTTTCCATGCTGATGGTAGCTTCATTTTGATGAATGCATCACCAAAGGGAATGTAGCTGAATTGCACAGTGGCTCTCAAGATTTTCACCTACCACATATTGCTAGTGGCAGATACGACTTCCTGTGGTAGCCACTTCATTGGCTAAAGCAAGTCACATGACTATATCCAACCTCAGAGAGGTAGATGAAGCAATCGTACTAAAATGAGGAAAGCTAAACCTTTCCTTTGGCAAACAACACTGATTATTATTATAATGGGGTAATAAGGAGGCTTAGGTAAACATGGATAAAACTTGAGCAAAAATTGTGGCACAAATGAGAATTTTGTTTACTCAGTGCCTTAAAAATAGTGCTGCTTGTGAAACAGCCCCAACATCTAGGATTTCTTGCCTAGCTGAGTAGTTTTATGCCTATAATGAGATTTCGAGAATGAAACCATTTTCCACTGAGATCCTGAGTGTCACTTTTCAAGTGTCCATACAGTATAAATAACAATAGCCTCAAAGAAACAAAAGCTTTCCAGGTGGCTTATCTCAGATCCATGAAGAAATGAAAACCCCCAAACATGTCAAAACATTTTTAAAAATGGCTGTGTCTGAGGGTGGTCTCCTTGTAATGATAAAGCTTTCTCCCCATCTTTCCTGAAAATGATACCAGCCTCATGTTAGCAACAGTATCGCTGTCTGGAAAGGGGATGGCTGAAGCTGGTGGGATTACGTCTGAGCTGCATAAACATAGATTGAATTAAGCATGGTGAGTTGATGATGGGGTGTGTAGAAAGAGTCAAGACCTTCTGTTGAGATAATAACTAGTTCATTATTTGCCCCGATAAAGGTCAAACAGGCTTTTAGCAACATCAGGGAAAGGAGACCAGACTGACCTTTCTGACAGGAACTCTCTTCTCCAGATTTTTTAAAACACATCATGGTATACTAGTGAGTATTCTCCTCCTGACACCTTTCTTTTCCCTTCCCTGGGTTTCCCAATACACAGGCCTTCACTTCCATTGGTTTTGAAATGGCTGCCTTTGTTTAAATTATTTGTAGTTGAACTGGCCCGGAAAATGTTCAAATAAATCCACGAACAGATGTGAGGAACTTATACATTTCTTTCATTTTACGCACAGTATCACACCTTTTCCTTGTTCCTAAAGTTTGCTTTTGCAGCAAAATGTAAAAGTACTGTCACAAAGAAAACTTTTGTCTTTTGGGCTATATCTTCCAATTTTTCTTAAAGAGCCCATTCCTTTAAAGGATCCAACACACCGTCTTGTCTTGGTGTCAAACTTAGAAAGCAGTGTGTTGTGGGTAAGCATATATCCTTCTATAAAGAAAGATGGTAGCTACAAGTGACTTCCAATACATTAAGAATATTTTTGAATCCTAAATTAAGGAATGGCAGGTTAAAAGTTTCACAGGAAGTGACAATTTTGGTCAAGTATCAGGAAACTGTTATCCCAAAGCCAAAGTTTCCAATGAGATTTCAAAGAACGACTTTCCCTTATTCATTTTTCATATTAATTTTAAATGCCAACTAGTTCCATAATGGGTTGGCAATCCCTGAGCAATATATTTTCTTTCTACTACTTTAAATATCTTATCAATAAAATGAAGACTAGTAATGTGGACTTTCCACATAGCTGTCATTTTTCTCTATAAGGCAAGTTAAGATATGTACTTCGGAATGGGCTGTGTTCCATGCCAGATCATAATGAGACCTCCTGGTTCCAATAAACTGTATTTGCTCTAGGTTGACTAGCCATGGAATGAGGTCATGTACCCGTGATTCAAATCGTGAATGTGACAGCCTGCATCTACATACAGGGCAACCTAATTTTTACTTCCTTATGACACTTCATCGCTATCTGTGTCACCTTCAGGGCTTGGGTTCAGCAGAAGATGACAGTAATAATACGTATTTCTACTTAGTCCTTAGTCTCAAACAGTTAAAAAAAAAAACCTTACATTGACATATTTTAAAAAGAAAGCAATTTCATATCACCTAGGAATAAGTAACAAGTTCTGAGTGAGAAATGAAATCAGAATTATTAAACTTAGAGGAGAAAATGGAATATTCCTTTAAATATATCCAGGTAGTTCAGAAAACCTAGTAACTACACTCTATAACATTTTATTCTCCCAGATGCTCTACCCCATGTTTGTATTTGTTCCAAACGTACTTTAAAACACAGTTTTCTTTTTTCTACATGAGAGACGAGAGCAAGTAATTTTTTTGAAATAGGATAATCTGTTTGGTAAGGAGGTATACCCAGTGCAGATGACTTTCACAGCGGAATTGGAATTCTGGGTAACTTCGTACTTTTGGAACAAGAGAATTTGGATGAATGTTCAGCTGCCCTGGTTGTTATGTGCTGTATCTCCCCGAAGTTTGCAGTAACATGGAATGAGATGATCACGAGCAATGGTAAATGTAGTTATGGTGATAAGTGTATCTATTCATATACAATAGTGAAAAAACCTTGTGCATATATGAAGCTCTCGAAATAGGTGTGAGTACCATTGTGTGGCTCCATTTCAATGGCATTTATGTATTGAAATAATGTCCTATTTATAATTTACATAAAATAAAATACTATGTAAGTGTTATAATACGTTAGCATCATAGCTCAAAAGTGTTTCCAAAGAAATTAAAATGAAAAGCAAGCGTAGTAATTATACTAAATCTCAAAAGTTCCTTTCACATGAATTCTCAATATGTCAAGATATTTAGCATCACTTTCCCATATTCTGGGGACAAAAGGTCTAGAGCTTGTTGAATGAAATCTGAAAAGTGTATTCCCATGCTGACTTACATGTGCGTTAGAAGGTATCCATAGTATTAAAAATGGGGAAACTATTTCTTGTAAAGACTATGAGAGTATGAAAATTGTAAGCCCCGTAGGTCATAAAGTCTCTGTCATCTCTATTCAACTTTGTCAATGAGTGGGAAGGGAGTCAGAAGACAGTGTGTAAATGAGCCAGTGTGGCTGTGTTCCAATAAAGTTTTATTTGCAGAAACATTGTGGGCCAGTTTCGCTTGTGGGTTGAACTTTGTTCACCTCCTATTTTAACTATTAAGCTTTTAAACTATGGCCTAATCAAAAAACAATTTATATGTTGCACCTACTTAAGATGTGAATTTAACACATGCATGTACATATACATGTACTTGATTTTTTTCTTTTTTATTAGTAACATTTATCACGGGGAATTGGTATATATACATAACACATCTTAATTCCTTTTTTCTCCTCTACCCTTCACATCCCTCCCTGCCCCTTCCAACTCTTGGTCCCCTTCTCATTTCAGTTACAAAAGCTCTATTTCCCTTTTTCTTCAAGTTTTTCCCATCCCCTCTCCTTCACCCCTCCCTCCATTTCTTGTTGCCCTTCCCATTTGAGAGAAATCTATTTCCCTACTTCCTGTTACCTATCTTTTATTTTGCTCTTTATGTATAACTTGGGTTTCTCATCTAAGGGAAGCCATGTACTATTTAAGCTTGTGTGTCTGATTTATTTTGCTTAACATATGGTCTCAAGGTGCATCAACTTTCCTACAAATGGCTCAAGTTTACCCTTTATGGTAGAGTAGTGCTCACTGTGTATAAATACATTTTCTTTATCCATTTACCTGTTCATGGACATACAGGCTGCTTCCAAAATGTAGCTCTTATGAATTGTGCTGCTATAAACATGGGTATGCATGTATCACTGTAATATGATGTCTTTAACTTTTTTAGAAAGATATCTAGAAAGGGGAGAGCAGGGTCAAATGGAATTTCTATTTTTAGTCTTTCTGAGTCAGAGTCTCGCTATGCAGTTCAGGCTGGCCTTGAGCTCACTTTGTGGCCCAGGCTGGTCTTGAATTTGCAATGATCCTCCTGCCTCAGCCCCCTGATTGCTAGAATTATAGGCATGTACCACCATGCCTGGTATTTTTAGTTTTTTTAGGCATCTCCATACTGATCTCCATAGTGGTTTTACTAGTTTACATTTGTATCAACAGTGTAGAAGGGTTCCTCTTTCCCCACAACCTCGCCAGCATCTGTTACTATTTGATTTCTTGGTGATAGTCATTTCTTCTGGAGTAAGATGTTATCTCAGTGTTGTTTTATTTTGCACTTCCCTAACTGTCAGTGATATCAAACATCCTTTCCTATATTTATTGGCCATCTGTGCTTCTTCTTGTGAGAAGTGTCTATTCATTTTGGCTGCCCATTATTGGATTTTTTTTTGAGGAGTCTAATTTTTTTTAGTTCTTTACATACATATTCTAGATATTAGTCCTCTGTCAGAAAAATAATGGTCAATTTCTCCCCATTCTATTGTCTCTTCACTCTTTTATTTGTTTCTTTTGCTGTGAAGAAGCTGTGTAATTTGATATGATCCCACTTGTTGATTCTTGGTATTGTTGTTTCTTGGGCCACTGGGGTACTGCTGAGAAAGTCCTTGCCTATGCCTATGTCTTCAAGAGTTTTACCTTCCGGCAGATTCACACATGTGGTTGTACATACACATATACAAGAATGAGAAGGGTTATTATGCCTCATTCAGATCAGTCTAGAGAAGTTCCTGTATGTGTGATTTCGGCCTACAACAAATAAATATGCTCCATTTTCTATATAAATATTCTGGTTATATCAAGAATGTGACCATCTTATCCAACTAAAATTTAGGTAGTGTTGTCTTTTCTCCTCTAAAGTTCATTGCCTCATGAACGATCATATACGTTGCTTCGTTAATGCTCTCCCGTGATAATGGTGCTATTTGCATGGATCTTTTTAAAATGTGGGCTCTGCAAGTCACTTTTTTAATGAGGCATTCTCTCTTGATGTTCTTCGGCAGTTTTAAACTAGTCATTAATTGAAATGAAACCACAGGCCTTGTCAGATTGAGTAATGTTTTCAGACTATTCAAAATACTTTTCTTTCCTCCCAGAGGTGGGGGGAAAACAGTGGTTATTTGCCCAGAAGTAGGAGAGAACAATGCTTTTCCAAATGAGAAGGCTGTTTTGAAAAGTGGATTTATTGGGCTGATAAATCTGGCTTGTACTCTCAGCTCACCTGTTTGTCCTCAGGGAATTTGTCACTCCATTAATCCTTTTACACTAGAATGTTTGAAATGATAGACAGTTTCAAAAGTTGGACCAACAAAAGTGGATAAGCATTAAAAAAATTTACTCTCATACTTTGAATTCATGTTAAATCAGTATCCTGGGGCTCTTTCTTATAAGAGGAAGACAATGAGACAAGCGCTTTGGGGTTTGGTATCCTGGCCCTGCCTAATATTTGGGAAGCTCTGTTTTACAGTGATCCAGGGTACAGCTGTACTTTCTAAACTCAGGCTAACCATGTCTTTCCTTTCTATTTTTCCAAAGTTTACTGCTCTATACTAAATAGGAATAATTTAAGTTAGAAGGGTGATATGCATTTAGCTAGATTACAGCAAGCCATATGAGTTTTGAGAGTCAAATGAAAAATGAAGATGGTGTTTACATTTCATTTCCAGGTAATGATATTTTATTTTCTCAAATTTTAAAAAAACTTCGTCTTTCAAGAAGAGATTTTGTGGCTCTCCCTACTCTCAAACATAGTAGATACTATCTTAGCTCTGTAATGTAGCACATAGCACAAAGTACATCAAAATTGCCTCCTAAAGTCATTATAAATCCTTCTGAGAAACCTCTTGAAAAACCATATAGTAGAAACAGAACAACCCCTCCATCACAGCAGGGAGCTCATCTTCACAAAATTGCAACAAATAAAAGTAGTAAGATACATCTTGACCTGGGAAGCATGAGGAAGCATCCTCTTACTTTTTAAAAATTCAATTTACTTGTTTCCTTCCAACATACATCGAAACTGCAGGCACAGAAATTTCCAACAAATGACATTGGGCCTTCACCCAGGATACTTCTTCTGAGCATTTGATTTCTTAGGAGTAACGGTCCAGACTTCGGCAAGAAGAGTTTATTGGTCCTTCTTGCCCCCCATGCATTAGGTTGCATATGGCCACCACATCAGCAACGTTCACTTCACCTGACTCGACTTCTTTGTGAAATGTGTAAGAGGCAACAGAGAGCGATGGTGTGAAAGTCACCTGAGGCGAGAATGCCAGGCTCCAATGTGCAGCTGTGTGTTTGTGAAGCCCCTCAGCATGTGACTTCCTGAATGTTGGCCTGGTACATCAGCCATTTGAATCATTGACACCAGCATTGACAAAATCATGTGCCATTCACTTTTTTTTTTAATTTTAAAGGGAAAAAAACCTAACAAAACAACCACAGTGAAGACAAAAACAAAAACAACGCAAAAACAGCATTCACTTTTTAAAATATGTGGGCTTCCATCTTATCTTTGACAAAAGGGCCAAACACCTTCACCGGAAGAAAGCCTCTGTAATAGATGGTGCTGGGAAAATTGGTTTTCCACATGCCAAAGACTAAAACTAGATCCACATCTCTCACCAGGCACTGAACTAAAATCAGAATGGATCACAGATTTAAATATTGAAAAACAGACAGTAAATCTGCTGAAGAAACGAAAGGTAAAGGTCTTAAAGACATAGGTATAGAAAAACACTCTCTGAACAAAACCCTGATCACACAGGGAACATTACAAAGAATCAACAACTGGGATCTCATCTTATTTAAAAGATCTTGCACAGCAAAAGAAATCACTAACAAAGAGACAACCCACAATGAGGGAAAAAAATTTTTGCAAGCTGTTCCCCAGACAAAGGACTAATATCTAGAATATATAAAAAAGTGAAAAAAATCAGACCTCCCAAGTTTAAAGGTACAATTCAAAAATACGCATCAGAGACAAATACACACTTCTCAGATGAAGTACAAATAGCAATATGTGCAAAACTGTTCAACATCACTGATCATTTGAGATATGCATATTAAAACAATGCTGAGATTCCATCTCACCTCAGAAAGAATAACTATTATCAAGAAATCAACCAATAACAAAGAAGGGGAGGCTGTGGGGAAAATGGAACTCTTCTCCACTGTTGGTGGGAGTTTCTACTGGTGCAACCACTGTGGAAATCAATGTGGGGATTCCTAAAAAAAACTAGGACTAGAGGTCCCATTTGACCCAGCTATTCCCCTTCTTGGTATCTTCCCAAAAGAACTAAAAACATCATATCACAGGGATATATGTGCACCCATGTTCAGAGCAGCACAGTTTGTAATAGCTAAATCTTGGAAACAGCCCAATTGCCCATCAATTGATGAATGAAGAAAGAAGATGTGTGCTGCTCAGCCATAAAAGAAGGGTAAACTTGGGACATTTCCAGCTGAATGGATGTATGTTGAGACCATACTCTTAAGTGAAATAAATCAGACACAAGTGTAAATATCACGTTGTCTCTGTGGTGTGAAAAACTGAAAGTGTAAATAAGGACCAAAATGTACAATAGATATTGTGAAATAGGAAGAAAATATTCAAATGGGAAGGGAACTAGGGTGAGGGGAGGGGGAAAGGAAGGAAGAGAAAAGGAACAAATGAGAAAAGAAGGATAAAATGGAAGCAAAGTGGGCTGAGTACAGTGGTGCAAACCTGGAATCCCAGCACTAGGGAGCCTGAGGCAGGAAGATTGCCATGAGTTCAAGGCCAGCCTGTGCTACATAGTGACACCCTGCCTCAAAAAAAAAAAAAGAAGGAAGCAAAGCTTTTGTAAATAAGGAGGGGAGAAGGGGTTGAAGGGAGGAGAGGGGAATGGGAATAAAAGAAGAATCAAGTTATATCATCCACAGGTATAAAGTCCCTGTGATGAATATGATCATTATATATATCAAAATTGTACCAATAAGTTAATAAAAATAAAATTTTTGTACTCCTAAATACTAAAAAAAAAATGTGGATTTCCAGGTTTTTGTTTCGTAATATTTTCACTTCTTGGTGTCATCATTGGGTATATGTTTTAAAGAATGCCTCTTCTTGGGTCTGTTTTCTCTAGGTTACTAGCAGTGTGCTCATTAACAGCAGCAAAGAAATGTCACCTGAGTAGCTTTTGAGAAGGTTACCCCTCTGTTGCACATAGGGAGGCTGAGGCATCCACAGTTCTATGGGAAAGGAACTTTTCTCTCATGTTTTTATGCATCTATTCTGGAAATGGTGAGGATGATGAATTTCACTTAGGGATAAGCAACACAGGGAGATGCTCAGTCAAACGGAGCCTCTCGCCCACCCCAACACACCTGTGAACACACTCACATGTGCAGGCTAAGGAATGATTACGCGCAGAGTAGCAAGGCACTTACCATGGTTCTCAGAACTAACCCTTCCAGAGTTTCAGAGAAAGAACAGAAAGGCAGAAGAAAAAGTTGGTGAAGCAGCAGTTTTCTTTCTGTTGCCTTTAGCAACACCTAGGAGGAGGGTGCATCATGGGCCTGGATCTGCCCTGCTCTGCCTGGGGAGATCACAGGACATTGCGCAGGGGTGGAGACCTTGCTGGAAATGACCAAACAGTATGTTGATCACAAGACTGCACAGAGGACAAGCAAATGTTCCCTATCAGGACTCTGGAACGCTACGTGGTTTCTTCCAGAACCCTCTGACCATGATCCCTGAGGCGTGATCCAGTCTGCATAAAATCCCTGCAGATATTTTTGCACCGCAAGTGCATTAACTCATGGGAATAAGAGTGGTGAATGAATCAGCCCCTCCAGACTTTGTTTTCCTCGGCCTCCCAGAGTCTCCATGGTGTCAGATGTCTGGTGGCGACCATTTACTTCTGATTGAGAGCCCTGATTTCTTTAGTCTCTTATCTTCTCCTCTTCCCTCCCTCCTTCCTTACCCCCTTTCCCTCTGCCCTCCTTTCCCCGCAGCTTTAGCACGAAAGAGCCAGCCTTGAATTCAAGCATAATTGCGTGGCAGGGGGGACTTCCTTGAAAAAACCTCAAATTTTTGAGCTGTAACAGTGGAAATCTGTTTGAACCCTTGAACTTCCTTTATTGTTGAAATGACCACCTACAGAAACATGCTGGGGGAAAGGAGCAGAAACACAGTGGTCCCTTTTATGGGAAAAACAGTAGCTGGAATTCTTTCACTTTTGCAAGAATTCTGTAATGAGGAGGAATTTTTGAAGGGAGAGTATGGACCAAACATTCCAGGAGTTGGAGATGTCTGGGCTGTGATCAGGATATTGTACTAATCGATGTTTCTGGGCTTTGAAACAGAGTCTTCATTCTTTTTTGACCACAAGCACAAAAGCTGGTAACTGTGGCATTTCTGTCTATTTTTGTTGCCATTTGCACGGGCTCACTCCGGGTACTGGAGACTTTCAGGCCCACAAGCAACAATAGAAAGGGATTTTGCCTTTTAGGAAGTAAATTTGGCATGCTATGACTGTTCAGTAATTTCTAACCAACAGATTGCATGGATTCTTTCCTCGGTTCACTCAGGCCCCGGGATATTTTCCATTTATGGATGCCCTGTTCACTCAAGGTGCTAGGGAGGGCTCCCCCATGGGTTGTGGGTGGATACACTGATAAATCCAGGAAGTTTTAGTCAATTTCTTCCTGATTTTTCCTCTCCCTGTCCACATTGTCATGTTAAACCAGAACACTCAGCATGGTATTTCTATGCTGGGGGAATGCCCTTAACCCTTATTTTACAAGTCAAACCCCAAACTTCTCCGTAAGACAGGGCCAAACCCAGCTCTCTTTCCCCAGCCTGTATTTCTGCATTTCCCTGCTTCCCCTGGATTACAGCACATGCGTGTGCAGATCCCAGACCTGCCATTTGCCTTATTTGTTGTCTGTTCTTCCTGCTGCTTAAAAATTCCCCTTTTTTATTCTTTGCTGTAAACAACTCCTACTCAGACCTCAAAGCCCAAACCAAATGTAAGTTCCTCTATGAAGTCTACTTAAACTTCCATCTGCTTACTCTCTCCACTTGGCTGCCAAATCATTTTAATACTTCACAAGTTTTTCTCTTCATGGTCCTTACTGCATATGACTGTAAGCATTTATTACACATCCACTGCAATCAACTGCAAGCTGAGCGAGGGCAGGGGCTGTGTGTTATTTATTCTGCTGTGCATTCTCAGGGCTCAGCATAGTACCTAACATCTAGTAGGTGTTCAATAAATATTTTCTGAATGAATGAAAGGGTCCATCAGGAAAGTGTGGAAAAATTGTGCGTGTGCGTGTGCGTGTGCGTGTGCGTGTGCGTGTGTGTGTGTGTGTGTGTGAGAGAGAGAGAGAGAGAGAGAGAGAGAGAGAATATGGGATTCCATTTTATTTGGGATAGTTACTATGGTTGGCATAAATTGTTATCTAGTTATAAATGAGTATGGTTTTCTTTAAATGGGACTTGAAAAAGATGGTCTTTCTCTCCAAGAAATAGCAAGATAATTAAGATAATTACATCCACCCTCTTTGTCAGCCTCCTGGTTAACACCTTCATAGTGTTATAGGCCACACAATGCTGTGTGTTCCTAGCATGTATGAATTTAATAAGAGAGAATACATACACACTCTGACTTTCCAAAGCACGCCAAATAAGATTTTTTAAAATTGAAGCATTATATACCAGCGTCAGCAAACTTTTCCTGTGAAGGGTAAGATGGTGAATATGTTTGGCTTTGAAGAACATTTAGTCTTTGTCACAACTACTAGAATCTGCTGTTGTAGAAAGGAAGGAACCATAGGCAATATGTAATTTACAAAAACATAACTTTGAAAATTTCAGTTAGCATACTGACATTTCTACTCTTACATAGTGATCATCCACAATGATTTCATTTGAAAAACAATTTTTCCTACAACAGTTCAAAATGGTATAAAGCATGTCAAGGGAGACAGGCGATGTGACGGGAGTGAGTGTGTAAAGATTGGGTGATGGCCCTGGAGCCAATTTGGTTTCATGTTAATTATTATTATTATTTTTTATTTTATTTTAAAGACAAAAGAATGGAGACATATGAACCAGAAAAGCCATAAACAATACAGAAAATACAAAGTTATACAGAATATAGTAGGGAATTAGAACTGGATGTTGTATTACATAGTTATCTTCACATTAGTTAACACAAAAACATTAAAGGAAATACCAAATTATAGATAAGATAGTAGGGAATT
>PVLD010019597.1:0-35988 GCA_004027595.1 Dinomys branickii
CAGAGAGGAGGGAGGTGGATATCCTGAACTCGGGAGGGAACTGAGATAGGAAGTGAAACCCTTGGAAAGTCTAAGCAGAACCTCCTCTGGAGGAAGGGATCACAGATCTGACATGGCGCAGTTGGAGGGAGACGAGATAGAGAGGGAGGAGGTTGCTGCTCCAAGCACACCCCTGGCCCACGCCCTCGTTTCGGCATTCCTAGCTTCAGCTTCGGAGACCCATTGCCCAGCTGCAAGGGGTGGGGAACAGCAATGCTGTAGCCACAAGGTCTGGACCCGCCCCCACCCATAGCACGACGACAGGGTGGAGCCGGGCGGTCCACTGTGCGCATATGTGCTTTCCCACCTCCAACCATGGCAGTTTGTATACACCCCTGTATGTTATAGTATAGTCTGAGGCAGCTATATCTCTTCCCAAGGTGAGAGTCCAAGGATATAGATAAACCCAGGAGTACAATTATTATCACAGGGAAGATGACTGATTGAGTGGTAGGGCAACAGAGATGAGGGAGGAGAAAAAACGAACTGATCAAAAGGGCCATCATCTGTGTAACCTGAGCAACAAAGATGAAGGTATCATTATGTAGGACAGCATCCAGAGCTAATTCCCTTCTATGATCTCTATAATTCTGTATTTCCTCAGTCGTTTTTGTACTAGCAGAAATGAAGATAACTTTATATTATACAGCATCCAGTACAAATTCCCTACTATCTTATCTATAATTTGATATTTCCTTTAATGTTTTTGTGTTAACTAATGTGAAGATAACTATGTAATACAACATCCAGTTCTTATTCCCTACTATATTCTGTATAACTTTGTATTTTCTGTATTGTTTATGGCTTTTCTGGTTCATATGTCTCCATTCTTTTGTCTTTAAAATAAAACTTAAAAAAAAAAAAAAACAAATTGCACTGCTATAAACGTAGGTACACATATATCAGAGTGATATGATGTTTTCAGGCACTTCCTTTGGGCAAAAGAAAGTTGGGTTTGGGAACTGTTAGAACCATCTGTCTTGTTTAGGGTAAAAGTCTCCTATTTTTATAAGAATGAAACAGTTATATTTAGTAGTGGCAAGAAACTACTAAAACTGCAATTAAAATAAAAACCATTTTTGCTCTTCAACCATGTGAAAGCTCTTTCTCAGTCTCAGACTCTGGGTTCACTCAGATACCAAAATCTGGCTGATACACATCTAGCTACAAAGCTTGCATTTATTTTAAAATAGCATTCTTATTGTTTTCATGATATACTGCTTGGGAAGAAAAAAAATCAGGGAAACACACAGGAAAGTACAATGTTAAAATTAAAAACAACCCAGCAGGACATGGTGGCACACATCTGTAATCCCAACACCAAGGAGGCTGAGGCTGGGGGATTGCCATAAGTTTGAGGCCAGTCTGGACTACATCGTGAAATCAAGGTTAGCCTAACTTCATAGTGACACCCTGTCTCAAAAGAAAAAGAAAAAAACCACCCAAAAGTTCATTACTGTAATGGTTGATATACTGTGTTAACTTGAGATGTTTAGAAGCTTAACTAAGCCACTCAGCAGTTCTCTGTCCCGGGGTATAATGGTCATGCTCTAGTGATGCTGTTCCTGCTCTAGGATGGTGTCATGGTTGATTCATGGTGTTAACTTGCAAAGTTTAACTAAGCGACTCAGCAGGGGGCCAGGGTCCTCACTTTGAAAGCATCCTGAGCCTGGGTAAGAGGAGGGCAGAGGGAGATGGTGTGCCTGCTACACCTGACCTAGGGCAGATAGCCGCACACAATACAAGGAAGGAAAGCAGGCTTGCTCCTTGCCTTTTTGCTCTTGTTGCTTTTGCTGTCTCTCACCACCATGAACTGTTGCTCTCTGCCCTGCCACCCTGCTTGGGAGCCAAATGATTATGAGCCAAAACCTCCACAAACTGTGAGCTAAATAAACCTTTCCTTCCTTAATTTTGGGTGTCAGGTCTTATGCCTCAGCAATGAGAGAAAAATAACTAAGACAATTACCTACTATAAATGTTGTGGCAAAAAGTCTTTCCATTACTCCCTTCATCCCTCTTTTGCTGGATCTTTTCCTCCTTCAACTATTTATTCACCACGTGACAGGCACAACAGATTCAAATATGTGTGAGAGAGAAAAACATCTCGTCTACATGCCTTCCAATTGGTGTGCTTTGAGATCTCCACTTCTGTGTACATAAACAATTGTATGCACGTTTGTATATATACATATATAATTTTTAAAAATGTGTATAAGACATCTATAATTCCACAAAAATAGAACTACTTTAGAATAAGCACGTAATCTACTTACTTCTAACTTCAAGAACAAATCATAAACATTATTTCAATATATCTCACCATGTTAGTGGCTTCCAAATGAGACTGCACATGAATACACATTTCTGTTTTGCCACAAGTGCCACACTGTTCTCCACAAAGGCCACATCACTTTGAGTAGGATATAACAATGTATGAAATCTGGTGCTCCGCATCCAGTTTACCATTGCCTTTCAGCTATATTTATACTGAATTATTTTTGTATTAATGTTTTGCCATTTTTCTATGGAATCTATTTTTTTATTTTAAAGAGAATAAAACATTTTTAAAAAATAAAAATGATTCAGAATTTCAAAACAAGATGATAGGAAATTAGCAATGGTTGTTATATTGCATACTGTTATCTTCAAAGTAGTTGCTTATACTAGGGAGATATTATAATGTTACACATGGAGGTCTGATTTATTTCATTTATGAGTATGGTCTCTAGTTACATCTGTTTACCTATAAAAGCCTTAAGACTGTTTTTCCTTATAGCTGAGTAATACTTCATTGTATAAAAACACCACATCTTTATTGATTCATCATGGAATCAAATTTATCCATCATTTCTTTTATAGTTTCTTTTCTACGCTTAGAAAGGCTTTCCTGTCATTAAATCATTTTAAGGACACTTTATTCTAATATTTTCATGTTATTATATACATGCAAATCTTTGATTCATCTGGAATTTAATGTAGTTAGGGATTTATATAAGTATACAGATTTATTCTTTCAGAAATAAACTCAGAAATTGTAATATCAAAGGACTGTTTTTATGCTTTGGTTACAAGCTTCATGGTGCAATTTTGTATTTTTTTCTACATGCACACTAATGCTAGAAATTCACACTTCAGAGACTGGTTTTCCACTCTCCATTAAAGTAAAAATATCCTATGGGAAGGAAACACTTTAAGGTTTGGCAGTCATTTCTTTGACTTTTTATAACCTGACACTTTTCAAGAGAAATGCCGGACAGGATGTGCGGGGTAGATTTGGGGGTAAAAAAACATGGACAATATAGTATTTCCTGGGGAAAAGAAACAAAGATGAGAACTTGGCATTTCTGGAGTGTGAAGTTAGTGGCAAAAAAAATGACAAGTGATGATGCCAAATGCTGGCAGCAGTCAGATGCTGGCAGGTCTTACATGTACGCTGTTTCAAAAGGCTTCGACTTTATCTATGGAAGGCAGTAGGAAGCCATAGAAACGGTTAAACACAGCAGAAAGATGGCCGATTTGGTTTTAGGGTGGATCATAATGATGTCTTTGTGGATAATGTATTTGGGTGCAAAGAACAGAAGAAAACATTAGGAAAAATTGAGAAATAGCGATATGCTTCTGAATGGAGGTTTTGGTAATACCTGATGGCAGTGAGCTAAGAGATTTGAGAAATGCTTATGTGGTAAAATTAGTATGTGAGGGTAAAGAAGGAGAAAGGACAGGTTGATGTCCATATTTCTAGCTTATGACTAGTGGCATCAACCTAACGAAATGGATCATCCAGAAAAAAGCCTAGTGATTTATTTCCTAGGAATATGAAAATTAAATTTATGCCACACCTAAATGGCTAGAAGTTTTTTAAAAGACTAATCATACTAAATTGTTGCGAAAGCTGGAAAAACTACAACTCTCACATGCTGGTGATAGACGTATAAATTGGCACAACTCTTTGGGGAGGTTAGGGGAACTGGAATTTTCATATGTGTTGATAGCACGTAAATTGGAACAATGCTTTGGAAAAGTGGCAATACTTATCAGGGTAAATTTATTTGTAAACTTGCGCCTGCAATGTCACCTCTAGTTATATAGTTAACAGAAATATGTGTTTATGTTTGCCAAAAATCATGTACAGGTACAATTGCATAGTTTCATTATACACAATACGCCCATATTTAAAAGAGCCAGAAATCCATCAGTAGTAAAATAGAAAAATAAGTAGTGGTTTATTAAATACAGCATCACATATTTATGAGAATGAACATGTAGCTGCATAAAGCATTATAGATTGATCTCA
Source organism: Dinomys branickii (assembly GCA_004027595.1). NCBI lineage: Eukaryota > Metazoa > Chordata > Mammalia > Rodentia > Dinomyidae > Dinomys > Dinomys branickii. Next base: position 4,334 of record PVLD010019597.1, read on the forward strand.
TCAATATATTATGGTAAAAAGTCAGGAACAAAGGGAACTTACTATATGACTCCATTGATAAAACATTTTAAAACAAACAACATGAATCCATTAGAAGTCAATATTGTCAAGATTATTTTTAGGATAAAAAGAATAAAGAGTAAAACAGGTGAGTAGGGAGACCAATGGCTACTGATAAGACTCTGAAAGCATTAAAATGTGTCACATTCATGTACTGACCCTCCACGATGAATGTAATCATGTGATGCAAACATGTACTGATAAAAATAAAAACTGAAGAAAGAATATTCTAGGTGTCTTCTGTTAAAATGTGGATGTCAATACTTGTCTCTTAGGATTACATGTGCTAGAGTAAAATGAATTACCGTGTTAAGTGTCTGTTCCTGGATGCTTTCCCTTCCTGTACTGATATATGTATGTAAGCACATAGCATTCTTCTTCCTAAGGACAAATGCATAAATAAAAACGGTGGTGCCAGAAAATGGTGTCTAGTAAATATGTAGCCTGAAGACAGTTCTTGATTTTGAATAGTTTACAAATGTTAATCCAAGTAATTCTTGACCCTAGTAGTTCTTGAATATTTTCTGTACCCTGCCAGTGAACGATACAGTCTGATGAAGAGACTCAGAAAGAGCTAAGAATCAACTAACTACTTTCACAGACAAAATGGGAAGCTTGAGTAGAATAAAAGAGAAATGACTGAGTGATGCAATAAGAAACTAGATGGATTACAGTAAAACCTTGCAGTCACGGAGGTGGCACTAAGGCCAACAGCTATTGCACAATAATTGTAGGACCAAAGAACACCCTGGACATTATGAAGGGTGATAGAGTGCCTTAAAGTAGGTACGTCCATTAAAGACCAGCTGATTAGCTTTATGAACAGGAAAAACACTACAGCTCAAGACTGCAATGAATCAAATGTTGGTACATAATATTTCATTGTGAAGCAGTAAGAAATAATCTTAATAATAACTACCAGAGCTTCTTATGGTCCAGAAATGGTGTAGGTCCTCTTCACTAAATTTAAGGATGAGGAAATTAAGGCTCATAAGGATTAAATGAGTCACTCAAGGTCACATCTGAGTCTATCCAATGTATTGCCTTTGCAGGAGCCCTGCCAAAGCTTTGTGGTCTATGCTGTTCTCATACTAAGGAGATAAAGTTTAGACTGGGTTCTGAATTTATTGTACTAGGAATAGTATTAGCTTAATGTGCCAAACAAATTGTGTGAAAGAAATCTCCTCTGTGGTGCTGTCTGGCAAGATATTCACCTAACTTATTTGCTTTTCCTTCCAGAATGCAACTGAACTACATTTTCTGAGACCTTCACAGTGACATTGTATCATATGATTAAATTCTAGCCAAAGATCAGTAGATGTGATGTGTGGCACCTCCAGCTCTAGTTTCACAGCACAACATGGAAGGAAATTAGTTCTCTCCATCATTGCTTAGCAAGAGGTCATTCAGTTGGTTAGGAATACTCATTCTGGCTTTGACTTGAGTAAAACCAAACATTCTATTTCAATAAACTATTGAGCCTGGAGATTGCATTAGGAATTTATTTTTTAAAGCTTTATTAAGCTTATAGTTTTAGAGGATAAAAGTCCAAAAAGACCTGGCTGTCTCAGTGGTTCAGCCTCTGGGAGAGCCTCATGGCCAATGGTATTATGATGACGGGAACCTATGCAGAACCAATCATGTGGCACGACAGGAAGCCACAGAGATTTAGGAAGCAGATTCTATATATAGCACCCCATTCTCCCAGGAATGAACTGGGCATCTGAAGAGAACTACAGTTGTGGCAAAACTGAGTCTTGGAAAGGAAAAATATCCGAGGAAGTCAGGAAGCAGTCAACAGCTTTATTTTACACCAGTGGTCCTGGCTAGAATAACTTCCAACAAAAGCCAGGCAGAGAGTGTCTGTGAGCCACAATTTTCATTAGATATAAGCAGGGGTCACAAAAGTGGGACAGGACAGCCTGGCAGTTCTGATTAGCTAGCAGGGTGAGATCACTGGTTATAGGGCTAGATTAATGGCCATCAGTTACAAGACCAGATTAATGACCACAAAGCTTGGTACAGTCAAGTATCCTGAATGTTCAGTTACACTGTCATGGCTCAGGGGCCAAGAAAGCAATTACAGAGCCATGAAACAGCTGCAGAGCTAGGCAGCTTCAAAGAGAGCAAAGTTTTAAAAAGAACAATTTTTCCTTGTACAGTTTCCCCTTTCATTACTCTTCCAAGGGCAGCACCTCCAGGACCTAATGATCTTACCCCTTAAAGGTTCCTCCACCTCCCAACACCAACACACTGAGGACCAACTTTCCATCCTTCCTGTGTATGAAACTTTGAGGGACACACTCAAAATATGTCCAAATCATAGCAGCGCATTCATCTGTTATGGTCATCAGAGTGGCTCTGAAGGCCTTTTTCATTAATATCATGCTTAGGAGTCCTATGACCAATATCAACAACCTTCAGTTAAGATGGAAGCTAGATTAAGCTGGTGAGCCCTGACATTTTTCAAGATGGGCACTGGGAATAAAATGGAGATCTAGTGATTATAAAGAATCCAGTTAGGATCTAACAGAAACATACTAATTATACAATGAGGACATAGACTAACTGCTTTATTGCCGCAAAAGAAAAACCTCATGATCAAAATGGAAGCAATCATGCTACAAGTTTAGATGCAATTATTAGTAAAAAGACACACATATTCCTATACCTAAGATATATAGATATGTAGATATATAGATATGTAGATATATAGATAATATATAGATATATAGGTATAGCTAGAGATAGAGATACAGAGACAGAGATGGAGAGAAATTATGTCCCTCTAGAGAACCCTTAACAAATACATTTGGCCTTTGACTGTATGTGATGAATTATTTATGGGTAGAGTGGCCATGTATCCACCTTTGCTCCAAGAAGTCTACACTGTGACCTTCGTCAATGCCTAATTATTAATGATGTCCCCTTTCTTTCTCCAGAGTGCCCTAGGTTGAATGATAAATTACAGGATCACCCTTGTTTTGGGCTAAACTTCAAGTATCCAGTACAAACTTCTCTCTCCACTCCCAATATCTGATGATCCTGTAGGGTGACCAATATTGCTAATATTACCATGAAAGTTAAGTTTGTGAGGCAGAAAGCATTGTTCCTATTATTTAACTTCATTTAACAATTATTTGACTACATTTCTTTGATGCATTGTCCCCCTCCACCAAGCTCCATGTCCATAAAAATTTAGAAAGAAAATCTTCTCATAAGTGTAGGTGATTTATTTTATTGGTACAAACCTAGAATGAGTTTAGCAAAGAATAGCTTTTCTATAATAGGCACTCATTATCAGAATTAAAGACAACAGAGCAATGATTTAAAATAAAAGTCATCATTTAGGTATATGTGCTCATAATTTTACCTGGATAACTCTAAATAACCAGTAACAGAAAGCACTGAGTTATAATAACAGCCCTTTTACAGTGTATATGACGGGCCCATCCAGAGGTAGTTCTAAGTGATGAGTGATCACTTAGTGATCACTTAGTTATTTACCGAGCTTTGGTGGGTGGCGCTTTAGGGCACAGGTGGCAAATAATTAAAACTCCTTTGAAATATGTCCCATGCTAAAGTTACCAGAGCCATTGCTATAGCTCTAGATCTCAATTTAGGCTTTCTGTAGCCCTGGAGAATCAATATGATGCATCTTTTAAAAGATTCAATTTTCTTGGTGTTTATTATTTTAGCTTTTTAAAAGTTTCAATAAGCATAAATATATCATTAAATGAAATGAAAAATGTAAGTGACTTTTTAAAATAAAGATGAGTTCCTCAAGAATCTTTCCCTTTTCTAGTAATTATACTGTGATTCCCGTGTGTTTCCTGAATACTAGGGTATGAAAGCAGAGGACCATCTGCTAAGTTAGAGTCCCCTGGGGCCTTAATTATTCAGTCATCTCTATGACATCAGGTTCCACATTTAATGAGCACTAGTAACTGTAGAAGTAAAAACCGCAGACTTTTATTCACATTCTGCCATTTACCAGCCTGAAAACCTTACAAAAATATGAAATGGGAGTAATGATAGTTAACTTATCTTATTTTGACCATTAAGGAATGTATGTAAATTGCTTAATATTATACATAATAATGCATAATAAGTACTCCTCAGTTGCTTTTTATTTCTTCAAATGTCTCTTGGACTGGAACTCCCTGTGATCACCCCATCTATATAACTTTTTTCTAGAAAGTATCAAAGGAGATGTGGAAATGCAACTTATTTTTTTTCAAAAAGCAACAACAAAGGCATTTTTAAAAGCTGGAAAGCTATTAAGAAAGATGAAAGAATCTGGGTGTTTTTAGCTTGGCTAAGAGGAATCCAAATAGTGACAATACCATTCAAGGCGAAGAATTATTATGAAGACAACGCTGACAGGTTGTTTTCTATTTCTACAGAGGCTGACATACGCAAATATGAGAGCAAGATAACTTGAGTTGACACAAATGAGAATGCCTTTGCAGAAGAGCGACAACCATAGACTGGCATGCTGGAAAAGGTATGGATACTTCAACCAGGTGCATCGAAAAATATCCTGGCTACTTCGGGTGAAGATCTGGTTGTGGCTGCCCTGGCTGACCTTTTTAAATCTGAGTCCCAGATATCAGTTTTCAATCAGCTTAGGGTCACAGTTTTTGCCCAGAGATATAAATCTAACCTCCTGAAGACATATTTATAAAAATTAATGTGAAATCTAATCAGAATAACAGACCTATATTTAGTAATGTTAGCAAAAATAATATTTAAATATTACTGTATGAAGGACCATTTTAAGTATATGTCTTATCTCTTGCTATTTCAATAGTTAACATGTGTACTTAATTACATGAACTGTTCTAATCCCAGTATGACTTGGACCTTTCATTTTAGAGCTGTCCAGTGGTGAATGCATGATGAAGAATACCCCATTCATCAAATTCTGCTCAGCCTTCCATGCTAAGCTCAGACTGCTCCTGCTCCGGGGGTGCAGTCTCACTTCCTTTAGGTGTTTCTTTTTTCTTAGTGTACACTATTTATGCTCAATACTATTGCAAGACTTAATTAGATCAAAGACTTAATTAGATCATTACATTGATGTATTTATGGTGTTCTATTATTTGGCTATCCAACTCTTATCTTTCTGTATACCATATTTTCCAACCATGTATGTAAAATCTTCAGGGAACTAAGTATAGCAGTCATAACACTGGTTTCATAGGCTGGCCAGGACCTATTTTCCTATACTGATAGCAGCAATTATTTTTACTTCAGAGAAATAATTGTTCTTCAACTGTGTGTGGTTTTGATGGGACCATCAAACAAGGTTCATGGCCCTTCTTTCCTAGCGGTGGATTGTGACTGACTCAAGCTAGGCTAGTTGAAATTTCTCCTCACGGCTTTGCAAATGAACAAAGGATCACAAATATAGTGATAACAGTGGCTTTATTCTAGCTGTGGTAACCAGAGTTGTCTGTCATCTGTTTACCACATCCTGCTCTGGAAACTTGCTCCTCCAGTCTTTTCTTTGAAGCACCTGATAGCCTGGCAACAAATTAGCCATGCTTTCTGTTGCTGGCAGTCACAGTCGAAGCATGCTAACTATGGCCGTGGAAAAATCTACTTTTTTATATGACCTACTGCCCAAAGCACTGTACTCAATACAAAGTTGGTATTTATGGTTGATAGTTAACGATTGAAACCCAAAACTGTTGACAGAAATAAGATTTAGGAAAGCATTTTATAAACAGAAGAGGGGTATAAGAATTCTAGTAGAACCATAGTAATAATATATCATCTACAAAAAAGTTTAAATAGTGACTAAACTATAATACTGTCCACTTTAGATTTTGTCCACATTTATTTTGCTTGTTAAGATATTTAAAAGGGGCAATCATATTTTAAGAATCCCACTAAAATGCCCCAAACACATCAGTTATACATTCTTACTTCCAAAATTCCTTGCACTTCCTGGCCTTCCATTAAGGAGAGTTAAACCAATTGATCTGAGTCAGGATGAACGACACTCACTGAATCATAATAGAAAGTCAATCTTATTTTTATATTTTCAAATGGATTTAGCATGGTCATGCAAAGTTACCCAGGGCTGGAAGGAAATGAGAACAGCACTCAGAAAAGTTAGGCAGGGTCAGCCACAAGACCAAAATAGAAAGCAATACCCACAGCACAAGGTTGGACCAAATGACCTCTAAAGTCTTCTCCAGTTCTCCCATTCTTTGCTTCTTTTTTTTCTGTTGTTCATAGTTATAACTCTGAAATCAGACCCACTAAGAGGCACGGCTAAGGTGTAGAAAAGATATTGAAAATGATGTTTCAACAGTTTTCTTCTTTAAAAAAAAAACCTGCATTAGTCTACAAATACAATTTTTCATCCAGTAAATATTTACTAATGGCCTGTTATATACAAATAGCTGTGCTAGGTAGCGGGGGAAAGATCCACAGAGACGTAAATAGTTATTGCTGTTGGTTTTAAGTACCATATAATTTCCTACAAAATACAATTGGCCATTTTGCGCTTTTTGCCAAGAACATGCTTAGTAAACAGCAGCAATTCCCGAATTAATCAGGGACAAACTTTTCATCCTCAGGGAGCTTTGATCCTTCATCATTTACTGATTAATTCAAGTTTTCACTAAGCTCCATATATCTGTCTCTATGCTAGGTGCTGGGGACAACACCTTGACCATGATTAACAAGATGTCTGCCTTCATGGAGCTCAAAGGGAAACAGAGAGTGACCTAAACCACTCTCTTTTTGTCAGTTCTTAATCTTATTAAAACCCAATACTGCTGTAGCCACAGTGCCATTCTGAAAAAGAAGCTCTAATTGGGTCAGATATATCATGCACAACTCTTTTGCGTAGCCATCCCGTAGCCCCCAGTCCACTGGTTTTCCTTCGTGATTAATTCAAACGTGGAGAGTTTCAGAATGGCAGCACGGCAACCCCTCATGACTGAATGCTATCCAGACAGACTGCAGTAATAAGCAGGCTGAAGTACTATAACCAATGTTACGACAAACACTCCAGAAGTATTTCTGTAGTACCTCTTCTCGCCAAATCCCCACAGGGGTAGATGTTCTCATCATCTAGAACAGGGGCCCATGGAGTAGTAGATCAAAGCCAATGCCAAAATCTAGGCCAAATAATTTACATGTTACTGCTTCAAGGCCTGCACTCTAGCCTCAGTGAAATAGGTATGTAGATGGTAAAGACTTAAGAAATGAGGAAACATAGTATCTGCAGAGATAATAAAGTCATTAAAAATAATAATTTCATTGCTAGACCTGTGAGGAAGATATTCAGAATGTTCTTAGATCCACTTAGGCTGCCATAGTGTACTGTGACCCAAATGTGACACTTTACCCCAAAGGTATTCAAACACAAAGTGTATCTCAGAGTCTCTTACTTTGGACAGCATCCACACTACACCTGCAAATTCCCCGCAGTGTTTATAATTCAGGTGTCGTGGCACACAGCTGTACCCCAGCACTCTGGGGGGCTTAGAAAACTACAAGTCTGAGCCTAGCCTGAGCAATTTAGTGACTTACTGTGGCTGAGACCCCACCCGGCTCAAAGTAAAAAGTAAAAAGGGTCTGCATATGTGCTGGTGTAGCACAAAGCACAGGCGCTGGGTTCAGTCTCCAATACTGATAAACAAATAAATGATGATGATAATAATAATAACAAATCCACAATAAACAAATCAACCCTATGGGCACAAAGCCAATGTTGAGTCCTAGTTCTTTGTTTAAAAAAATGCAAATCTAAATTGTTAATATTTGAGGTACTTGGTCACAGAAATGCTAGCTTACTTAATAATGCAAAACTGTCTACATACCAGTTTCCCTAGCTGTACTTGGAAATATAAATACTTACTTCACTGAGTTACTTTAAGGAATAAATGAAATAACATATGAAAAACACCATGCTTAAAACTTGATAGAACTGTTGTTCTTAATGTCTTAGTGCTGTTATTAGTGTCCGCGAACCTTACTTTCCCTCAGGGGTTCTCTCATGCGCCCTTTCTATGGTCCCCTTGTCACTCATAAAGAACAGTCTTCTAGTCCCTCAGAGTCTTTGTAAAAATGAAAAGCCAAAAATTATCTGGGGGAAGCTCCTGATTTTAAGGATGAATATGCTAAGACCAAAAGACTTACCCCAGATCTCATAGCTAATTAGCGGCAAAACTAGGATTTGACTACCAAGTTTCCTATCTCCAAGCCAGTCAGTGGTCAGCCACATTACTATGATCCCACGATGTGAGAGGCACCCCAAATCAGCAGTTAATAACATTTATTGAGCACTACCTAAGTGTACCCAGAGCTGTGCTAACTTTGGAAAATATAAAGGAAGTATGAGCCTCTTTATAGTTAAATAATTAAAATTTATAAGAGGAATAAATAAAACCTCTCCTTTCACTGCAAACTTCTTTTCTCACTGGTTTTATGCTAATTCTGACTGTTCAGTTTTAATGTTTCTGTCTTTAGAGAACCCAACTGTGTACATGAATTCTTGCTGAGCAGTTTCTGACTGACCATTGCTGCATGGTACGCTCCACATGTAGGGTCAGGTACACATTCGTTCACTCTACACACATGTCTGATTAGATTTCCAATCTATGTTATGGATGAAATGGAAAGGCATGGGGACATGAAGGTATTTGCCCAAGTCTTTTTTATTTTTTTGGTACTAGGAATCGAACCAGGACCTTGTGCTTCCCAGACAGGTGCTGCACCACTGAGCTCTGTCCCCAGCCCAAGTCCTTCTCAGAGACCAAGGCCTGTGTTACTACCACACAGGTTGATCTGAACTTTTTAATTTCAATATTAATCCCTTAAAGCAAAATAAAAAGGACAATGCACAAGTAGCGTGCATATAAATTACTTAATTACTAGTAATTCACTCCACAACATTTATTAGATGCCAGATTATTTACCAGATTTACCAAGCTACACTGCAAAGTGTAAAATTTGTGTCCCTCCAACAACCACAGATGACTTGCTTTTTCACCTTCCCCATGCCCTCAGCACCAAAGCTCCCATCCCTGGTTTCGCTGGTCCTTCCAACTCGCAAGAACTCGGGGCTGTTTCTCTTGTTAATGTTTCATCTCCTGGGTGTTCAGGATTGTGCCTCAGGCCACTGTGTTCTTGACCTTTTTAAGCTCAAGAAGTTATCTCAAGGGGAAAAGATTACTTCACTCTGATTTGCAATATGAAGACTGTCTCTAAAACAATTTTGAAGTTGTGCTCAGAACACCCTTCTAAAGTAGGAGGGAAGGTCATTTCTACTTCACTTAATCTTGGTTCAAGCTCTTCCCTGAGGCCCAGGCCTGAGGGGTGGAGTGGGCCACGGGACATAGAACAACAGATAAGGTATGGGGTTCATTGTCGCCCTCCTTACAGGGGCTGGCCTGTGACCTTCAACTGAACCCAGAAAATGTTCTTGCCCAAGAGTTTTCTCAGGCCTTCATATTAACAGACACCTGGAGGCCAGTTACAGAGACCACTAGACATACCGGGTCCCAACTCTGAAAACTGCTTCGAATCTGAAAGGTTCACTCTGTTACACTCTCCTTTCAGCCTGGGAGGTGCTGCAAAAACATTCCCCCTAGCAAGTCATTCAGTTTTCACCAGCTAACTTAGGCCCCTAGGTCTCTCTTTGTTTTATCCACACATTAATCTCTTCTACCTCCATGCCTGAAAACAGTGATTCTGAATACAGTGCCTAAAAAATTACCCTCTCCTTACCAAAACACCTTTTTATAAACCCACATTAATTAGTCTCTGTGTATATTTATAATTTAAAATTCAAAACAGTAGGTATGAAAAGGCTCAGAGAGGTTAAATAATTTCCCTCAGGTCTTAAGGTAATAGAGCTGGGAACAGAACAAAAGCTGATCATAAAACTCCCTTCCTGACACTAAGCTTCTTTGCCTTCCTTGAACAGCTTCAGCTTAATACCAATTTCAGAAATGCAAAATGGATGAAAGGACAACAGAAGTAAGCAGAATATAAATATATAATTAGCACAAGTAAAATGTGCATTTATTATTCTTACGTCAAGCCTGTTTCTGCAAATGTTTCATTGTAACAGCATTTTAGTTGATAAATTTCAAAGATGTACATTTGCTAGCTGAAGCAAGAAAATGTCAATAATCCCATTTGATTTCATTAATTTAAATATGGCTCAGGCAAGTAGATCTGGTACTGCTATACTTAGAGCGAGGAGGACTCAGGAGAAAAAATACTTGTGTTAACAGACAGATTCAGTCAGACTCAGGAGATGACTCTAGCACCTCACATCCCTACTCCTGTTGCATTCCGCTCTGCCCCTTACAAATCATTCGCTGAGAACTGCAAAGATGAATGTGAGCACGGAATTAATCAAAATAAGATGAGGGACCTGCAGTCTATCACGGTGGCAGTTTGATTAATGAAAGCCAGAAGGCACTGGGAAATCAATGATATCTAGGCAAAAGCAAAGGCAACCAGAAAGCTCTAGCTTTTGCTAGAAAAAAAAATTTTTTTTAAAAAACCTTTGTATTTGTTTACACCCTTTGACCTGAAGATGTCAAGGGAGTTCACAAGCAATTTCTTTTATTCTTGTTTCTGTTATGGAGAAATCAACAGAGACATTAATTCAACTTTTCCTCTGGGCTAACAGAAAACAGAAACAGAAAAAAAACATTGTAGTGCTCACAATTTGCCTTCTAGTTGGTTCCTCCATGAAAGATCAGCCAAGCCCATAGGCAGCCATTTTGACTAGCCCCATAGCAGATGTCTTTGGGAGCATCAGGCTGAAGTGATCCTTCCTGAGAACTACCCCGCCCATTCACAGAAGTGAAGCTTCACAGTCCTATTTGTTCTATTTGTTCCTCCTAGCTTCATCCTGGCTGTAGTCGATTGGCTCATGGGGGACACATGACCCAACTAGGCCCAATCAGATTCTCCATATCATGACTTGAATTCTACTCACTGTGTGAGTTAGGCACTGTGAGTAGACAAACGCAAAGAGATTATCTTCAGCGAGAAGGAGGATGTGGTTGTTGGAGACCTAAGCCCATCCAGTTCCTCGTTACAGCCTCCTGTGAGGCTCAGCCTCATGGTCTGCATATGTGGTGAAACAGTCACAAATCCTATTGTCAAATTCTTCTCTTCTGCTGAAGTAACCTCAAGAGCATTTATGCACTTGCAACTAGCAATTATCATCCTGAGTGTTTTATTGCCAGGTCTGTGGGGTCTGCGTTCTTACTAAAATGTCTGCCTTGCAATTGCATTTCATCCTTCCCCTTTGTTTCTATTTCTCAAACTCCATTTATTGTGCCTTTCCTTCTCTCTGCATCTTTCATACAGGAACTCTTTAATGTTTCGTGCTCAACTCATCCCTCCATCCTCTTCATGGAGAGTCTCACCCATGCTGTGGAGCCAGTTAATACTTATATGCAACCGAGTCCCACATCCATATCTCTAGTCTGTACTTCTTGACTGGTATTGCCAAGCCACTCTTGACAGTCTTAGAGACTCCTTAAACTAAAAAAAATCTAAAATTACTCAATTTCATCTTCTTCTTCTCAAAACTAACTCTTTCCCCTGTGCTTTCTATTAGGAAATGGTATTACATTCCCCCCAGTCATGTAGTGAATGCTTCAGAATTACTTTTAAGGATTTTCTCTCTTAGCTTGTTTATTCTTTATCATTTCTCCATTGAACAATTTACTGTAGTTTCCTAAGGATAGTCCCCCTACATATAACCATTGTCAACTCATCTTCTACAATCTGATTAGTCTTAAACACAGACCAGCCAATGTTAGTCATCTGCTAAAACAAACAAAAAGGTCAATGGATCCATATTTCTTACAAGGGTCAAACTCCTTTATTTATGACATACAAGTCCCTTTAGAATTTGGCTTCAAAATGTCTCTAATTTCATTGCCGAGTCTACCTTGAGCAGCAATCACACTAATCTAATTGCTATTTCCCAAGTATTTTACGACACCAATGCATTCACTGACCCATCCATCTGTCCATGTATTCTGGACATCATAAAACTGCAAGGCCTCAAAATTATAGCCATGCCTTGGGCCTAGAAAATGCTCTGATGGGGTCTCCCATTTGGAAAGAGGGATAGATAATTTGAATTTAGTAAGCTTCCATACAGTTCAGAATCAAGTTGTATTCTCTGCTTAAATATAATTCCATGACTCTTCAGCTCGAGAAAATTCTACGCATTCTTCCAAACCATAACTTAGATGTCATCTCCTCACCCTTGCTCATCTTGAATTAATCATTTACCATCTCACTGGCACCTGCTCTCCATGGCATTTGCCTGTAGTGTAGCCTGCATTCAAATGAAGCTACCTCTCTCTTGGGAGTTTGTTGATAGTAGTTTATTGAATAAATTTTTGTGGAATTTAGGAATATTTCATGACAAAAATTATCTTTGGATATATATACATTTTTCTCAAATTTTTGCTCAGAGGCCAAGATTTGTACTTTGCCTATAGTCAAATTGAGGATCAGAACAGCAAGACTTGTCTGTTAGTTTACTGTGAAGATCAAGAGTTGATAAATGTAAGGCTATTAGAAAACATAGTAAATATACAAAACAGTCAGCTACTATTATTTCTACTATTTTGTCATCAGTCTGACTAAAACATTGCTAAGTTCACTTTTATATGTTCTCAAATTTTAAAATATAGAGAACCATATAGAGATCTTTTTTAAGATCTCTACAGCCCTAGTGAGGCTGTTATTTATCGCAATTTGCCTTCTAGTTGGTGCTTCCATGAAAGATCAGCCAAGCCCATAGGCAGCCATTTTGACTAGCCCCATAGCAGATGTCTCTGGCAGCATCAGGCTGAAGTGATCCTTCCTGAGAACTACCCCGCCCATTCACAGAAGTGAAGCTTCACAGTCCTATTTGTTCTATTTGTTCTTCCTAGCTTCATCCTGGCTGTAGTTGATTGGCTCATGGGGGACACATGACCCAACCAGGCCCAATCAGATTCTCCCTATCATGACTTGAATTCTACTCACTGTGTGAGTCAGGCACTGTGAGACAAACTCATAGCAATTTGTAATTCACAAACCATACAATTCACTCGTTCATAGTATACAACCAAATATTTTAAAACTACAGAGCTGAGTAACCATCACCCAATCGCTTTTATAACATCTCCATTACCCCGCAATAAACTCGTGCCTGTTAGCATTTACTGGCTGCTACCTCCAAGCCCCTTGGCCAAGATAACCACTGGCCCACCTTCGACTATAGATTTACCTACCTGGACATTCCACACAAATAAACTCATACAGTCTGTGGTCCTTTCTGTCGGCTTCTTTCCCTTAGCATCTTGTTTTTAAGTTTCATTATTTATAGCATATGGCAGTACTTTATTTTTTATTGTCTGAAAACATTCCATTGTACAGATCTACCACCTTTTACTAAGCAGGTGTTGGACATTTAAATGGCTTGTACTTCTTGTTTTTAGGAAAAATGTTGCTATAAACACTTGTGTAAAGTTCTGGCATGGACACATATATTTTTTTGCTATATACCCAAAGGAGACTTGCTGTGTCATAGAACTATATTATAACCTTGTGATATCTGTGAGGATGCTTTCCTGAGTGGCTGCACTATATTATGTTCTGACCAAGCGGTGTGTGGGAGTTCAATTTCCCTGCCTCCTCACTAACATTTGTTACTGACTTTTGTAGTACAGCCATTGTAGTAGATACGAAGTCATAGCTCATAACGGTTTTGATTCACATTTTCCTTCTGGTTCCTGATGCTGCTATCTCTTTCACTGCTTATTGGCCATTAGCTTATTGACTTATTGGCTTATTGGCTTATGCCCATTTTAGTTGGATTGCTTTTTGCATTATTAAGTTATTGGGAGTTTTTGTACATAAAACTTCTTTCTCAGATGTAATTTGTAAAGGCTTTCTTCCATTCTGTGAGTTGTCTTTTTACTCTTTTGATGGTATCCTTAGAAGAACAATGTTTACTTTGATAAAGTCTAATCTACTTATCTTTTTTTTATTGGTTGTGTCTGTGTTTATGTTATCATATTTAACCCAAAATCATGAAGATTTGCATGCACTTTTTTCATAAGGTTTTATAGTTTTAGCTCTTACATTGTCTTTTACCCTTTGTTCATTAATTTTGTACATAGGTTGAGGTAGAGACTAAACTTCATTATTTTGCATATAGATATCCATTTGTCTTAACACCATTTGATGAAAAGATTATTAGTCTTATTATTAGGTATTAATAATTATAATTATTTGAATACTTTTAGCATCTGTGTCAAAAAATCAACTGACCCGTGTGAGAATTTATTTCTATACTTTCACTTTCATTCAACTAGTCTAGATGTCCATGCTATGTCATACTGTGCCATTTTGATTACTGTAGTTTTATAATTTTTAAATTAGTACTTATGGGGATGTTTGTAAAAATTCAGATTCATATTCCCAATCTCTACATGCTCTGGTTCTACATATGGTAGACCATGAGCCTCATTTTTCAAAAGTTTCCTAAGAGCATCTATTTTAGAGTTCTAAGAATATCAAAGAAAGTAAATTAAGAAGGCAACTTTTGGAGCATGACTTACTGGGACTGACCTTAGGAGACTGACCGACACTGGGAAGGGTATCTACCACTTGTACTGTAAAATAGGGGTGAAAATAATAACAGTATTTTTCACATGGTTGTGATAATTAAATACACCAGTCCCCCTACAACAGAGGAGTGTTTGGCGCTCAATAAATGTTAGTAACTTTTTAATAATAGTTGACTATAGGAGCAATCAATAGGTAAAAGTACAGAAAGGCAAAAGAAAAATACAGAAGGAAAAGAATGTGTGCTGATCTAATGAGATCAAAGAATTTTCAGTAATTTTGCAAAAATCATTGAAAAGACTGTATTGGATAACAAGGAAAAAATGCCCACTGAGCAGTTATATTTAACTCTTCTTAAATGTCCAACTCAGCAGCATTAATTACACTCATAATAATGGGCACCTATCACCTCCATTTATAACTATGACATTTTCGTCATCCCAAACAGAAACTGTATAATAGCTAAATTATAACCTCTCATTTCTCTTTCCCTTCCACCCCTAGTAACATCTAATCTACTTTCTGTCTCTATGAATTTGCCTCTTCTAAATATTTCATGTAAGTGAAATTGCAGTATTTGTTCTTTTGTGTCAAGCTTACTTCACAAAGCATGATGTTTTTTCATCCATTCTGTAGTATACAGCAGAAATTCATTCCTTCTTACAGTTGGGTGATATTCCATTGTATGTATTGCATCCACACTCATCTGTGGAGAGTCCTGATGTTATTTCTACCTTTGGCCATCGTGAATAGCACTGCCATGAACATTAATATAGCAGTACCTGTGCGAGCCCCCGTTCTCAGTTCTTTGGAGTCTGTGGGTAAGGGTCGAATTTGAGTCATTGACATTTTGTTAGAAATAAAAAGGTGCTTTGGAGTAAATGAAGACTTTGCTATCTCCCCATACCTTGTCTTGATGAGGCTAATCTTTTCACTTCTCCTTTGACCAACACATGTGCAGCTCATTGTAACTGCTGTCTGCACCACAGGCAAGAGAGAGCCTCCTGGTCAGGGCAGGATGGAGAGCGGTAAGTTCAGACAATTGAAAGATGACAGAAATCCATGTCCCGGCTCATGGAAACCAAGGAAACTACTTTATAGCTTTTTGGGTCTCCTTTGCTCAGATATCTTTTGCTATTGACAGGATGTTTTGCTCATCTCAAGAGACAAGGAGTTGCTGTAAGGACTCAGAAAGGAGGAAAGAGGAGCTATCCTCTCGTACACGTCTCCTGACCCTGCCAGCTGCAGCGACTATCATTATAATCAGGTAGGACCTTCTGGGAGAAAAGTGCAGGGGTGTTGAGGTGGAACTGGTGAGAAAAAGAAGCTGCAAGTTGCTATGGATGTTTGCAAATTGAAAGGAAGTAGTTCTCACAGATGTCCCACCACTCATGCCCTCACTGAAAGCCTACCTCAGAGACAGTTCCAGCACCACTGATTTTGGCTTGATCTTAAACCTAGCACGGTATCCCCTGGTGCTGAGTTGAACTCCCCGACAGAGTGATTTTCCCCTTTGGGGAGAATGAAGGCAGAGGGTAATGGTGATATTTCTTTACTCTAGTAAAAAGAGGACCTTACTTCAAGTAATATAGAAGAGATTTAAATATACCTTCTTTTGGGGCCTCTATGTAAAAGGCATAATCCATGTGGCTATCCACATGTGGAATACCTTGACTTGGGGAGGTAGTATCAGTCACTGGCCTTCTTGGCAATTCCCTTACCTGATCTTTGTCCTGCTTCTCACTGGTAGCAGGAAAGCAAGATAAGCTATAAAGCGTAAATACACAGACAAAAGGGAGAAATGCAAACCAAACAAATGAAGTACTTAAGAAAATCATTATTGAACTTCATTTCCATGTTTGTTAGGCAATGCCAAAGACTCAGATTTCCATAAGTTAAAACATCCATAGATCTCTTAGCATACTTAACCTTATATTGTTGGATTACTATGGAGACCAGCAAATATACTTATTAAAAGTAATTCAGGATTTGTAAAAACTTCTTGGTCCCTCCCTGTCCTTGGTTCGTATAGAGATGTGTGGGCTCCAGTTCTCCAAACCTGAGCTGCCATCATCTCAGTAACCACCCCAACCCACGTCCAGCCACTTACGATCCCTGGCCCCCTAAAGGTGAGAGGTACTACCTTACCTGGCCTCACAACTGTTCTTTTAGTTTTCTGGAAGCAAGCAGATGAATTTTCTTTCTGATTCTGAGTAACCAAATGTCCTGTTCTCCCTCACATTTTTTTGGTTTTAATTTTTTTGTGTGTGTGCTCGTCAAAAACATTTTATCTCACTTGCTTTTTAAGACGCTGTTTACCTCACAGGAGTACAATGTGGTAAAGCACAACTAGGAGCTAGGTCTGGGAAACCCTATTCACAAACCTAAGATCTGCTCCATACTAGCGCTCTAGATGTCTCCAGTCTTAGTTTTCTCAACATGCCAGCGGTAACAGCAATAGCTCATGAACTTAAATGAACATTAAAAATGATGATAAGCATAAAGCACAAAAATACCTCAGTATTGGAATCCTGATCTCCCGTCCCTCCAGGGACAGTTCAAATTCCTATGTACTCCATAGGTGATGAATGGCCATGTGATCTCCCATGAGGAGGATCATCTTACATCTGAGTCCACACTGCTTTTGTAACATCAAAAGTCCTACTCTTGTTGGGAGGCCACTGAAAATCATGTTTTATTAAAATGTTTAATGACATGAGTAAATGAGCAGAATACATTACTGAAAAAGGAGATAGAAAATGTGAAGTTTTCCTAAAATGAAACAGTTGACCCTCGTAACCCATGCTTACTGAATACAATGCAGATAAAATCAATTTAAGATAAACATTTTTTAAAAATTGTCAGTAATGAACATGACTCCTTTTCTTGTCATTACTCCTTAAATAATGTAGCATAATAATTTTTTACATAGCATTTGTATTTCATTAGGTATTTTAAGTAATGCAGGGATGACTTAAAGTATACATTTATACAAAGTGTGTGCATAGATCATATGCAAGCACTATATCATTTTATCTGAAGGACTTAGCATGCTCAAATTTTGGTATCCTTGAAGGTATCAATGCAAGGATGCGGAGGAGTCCCCCAAGGATGCTGAGGAATTCCTCAAGGATACTTAGAAATGGCTGCATAAGTCTAAATTTATGTTCAGGATTTTATCTCACTAAATTGTGGCATTTTAAACTGAAGACAGCAGAACTGCCTACATGCAGGAAATGTCCAGAGGGGGAAAAGATTTAGCTAGAAGCCAAATATACAGCACAAATTTTGAAGCAGGGTGCTATGTGTTCTCTCAGGTTGTACCAACACTTTTCTCTCATTTGCATGGAATTCTATCAGTAAAATAGGGATTGCTGGTTGTGTGTGGAACGTTACGAGATGTGGGTGGGGGAGCCACAAGCTGCTGCTCGCCCTGACCTTGTAAAGAGGATAGTCTCACAGACACTGCTCTCCCACATGCACTTGCTCACACACACCCACACTGAAAAAAAAGACAAGAAGATGTGATCAGTTCTGCAGAATGATATTTTCTATTGAATTGCATATGCTGAGCTCAAAAATCCTTCTTGGACTTTTATTATCTAATGAGCAGAAACACGAAAAGGCAAAGCTGTCTGGGGCTGGGGTCCCAGTCTCTCTACTTCTCAGATACCTGGTGCTCATAGTAGATGCTTAACAAAGAATTGTGTTGTCAGATTGACTGGATAGGTTGTCAACACTGTCTTTCTGATCATAGGAGAACAGTGGCCTACACTGAAAGGAGGTCTTTTTTAGAAAGGCTTGCACAAAGCCGTGTTTAATTAGTAGCAGAACAAATCTGAAAGCCTTTGCCTCTTCTTCCTTCCTTGTTGCTTTGGTATACATCAGCATTACAAAAAGAAAGCATATGTGTAGACACATGAATGTGTTTATAAGTGTGTGTGGAAAGAACAATATTACATGCATATGCAAACATATATATATTCATTTCTTTTCTTGGGGATTCAACTCTTCCATACCAGAAATATCTCAAAACATTTAAAGCTCTGTCACGGCTACCCCGTGACAGAGCTGAGATGCAGGAAGCCAGCCGAGAAGGTGTGATAGAGAAGCAACCTTTTGGACTTAATCCTTCAAATAAAGGCCTCAGATATTATGTATGACTTTCAGGTCCCAAACCCAAGAAAGAGCAAATTTCCTCTTCAGGAATTTGTCAGCATTAAGTTTTTGCTGGGTTTAGTTACTCCACCAACCGCATCCCCTTGTGAGTTATAGGCAGCCGCTTAGTCTCATTTCAGGCACAAGCCTCCTCCCAGCATATGGGTAGGACCAACTAGTGCCTTAATGAGAGCTATCTTTTCTAAAAGGAGATTAAATGGATTGGAGATGATCACTTGCTCACTCTGACCTTCTTTCATCCCTGCGCCCATGGCTATACTTAGCAGTCATTTCTCCTAATCTTTACCCACTCTAAATTTTACCTTGGCTTCCATTACAATCATTCTCACTGGATAAATTTCCCAGGGAAGAGTAAGGCTGTAGAAGAGAAAATAACAAGCGGGAAATATCTGTCCTTCAAATGACAGGGACTCTTCCATGTTACTAATTAAAGATTGGTAAAGGACAGATACAAGTTTTTTTTTTTTTTTTTTTTTTTTTTTGCGGTACTGGGGATCGAACTCAGGACCCTGCGCTTGCTAGGCAAGCTCTTATTCCACTGAGCTATATCCCCAGCCCGACAGATGCAAGTTTAACACTGGGAGAGTTCCTAAAAGGAGATCATCTAGACAGGGATTTTCAGACGTGTTTTCTGGTGCTCCACATCTGCCTGAATGCTTGCTAAGGTTTGGTGACATTTTTGCAAAAAGATGAGCTTTCAGTGCAATAATAAATCTTTTATATGCTAAAAGACTTTTGTTCTAGCTCATGTCCTATTTTGATTTCCAAATTATGCTCACCTTCCCTCTGGTCCTGGACATCTTTCCAGGCTTGGAGCCATATGGCACCGAGAAAGGACCATGAGCTTTGAAGCCAAACAAATGGTACATGAAAGGGCTGCTATTCATGTGTCTGCTGCTGTAGGCTCTGGGCTTTGGTTGCTTTATCTGTAAAATGTGTGTTCTGCAGAGGAGATGTCTACTAAGGTTTAAGTGAAATCAATGCCCACCAAATATCTGCTGTTACCATGACTATTGGCCCAATTGTCTGAGCTAAATTGCTTTATATTGCCACCTGGAGGTGGAAAGTTAACAGTTAATTCCATCTGCTTCACAAAGGGAATCACATGAAAAGGGATGAGAAAAGTACTACAACATTCACCCCAATCATATTTTGGTACTGCCTTAACTTTGATATTATTTTTGGAGTCTTCCAACCATTTCTGCAGACTTTTTAATTCATGGATCATAAGTTGCAAGCTGCCATAATTCTGGCTTCATTATAATTTGCCATATGTGGACATGTTGTCTATATTTACCCTACAAATATGAAAACTTTACCATGTTGCCAAAATGCTAGGACTTTTAAAACTTCAAATACAGTCAAAAGCTGTGTAATTTCTAGCGGAAATAACAGGCATAGGAAGTTGAGCATCCAAAATTGATCAGATGAGAATTTGGGTTTTCTCTTTCCTTAGTAACTAACGTATGGGGAACTTACATAACACTCAAAGAGCCTCAGTTGTAGTTATCTGAGGAGCACATTTAATGATGCTGTGAATTTGCAGCAGATAACCCCTACAAGAGCAGTGAGGTCATCCTGCACCCTGCCCCACACTCACCTCCAGGGGGCATAAGGAACAGAAACAGCCTGAAGAGGGAGGACCCCGTGCTCCTTTTTAAAGTCCAAGCCAGGTTTTTCTTTTCAAATTCTGGGAAAATACAGGGACTGAGAGAGGAAAAAATTGGGATGGGTAATTCTTTCATTACTTGACTGATTTCTTCACAATCTTTCCCTAAGAATATCCTACCATTAGTCACTATATTTGGTGCTGTATCTATTTTTTTCAAAAGGCAAAATGTTAGGAAGAGCCTGGATATTTTAAAGAGATGGCTAAACTATTACATGCTTGAAAATCTACTCTCCATTTTTGAAACAAAAGCAGGTTTATTTTTATTGTGATTGCTTTGGGAGCCTTTTAAAATTTATTCTTTCCTTATTATTTTGTATCATTGATGCTTGTTTGCAAGAAGATTTATTTTTCTGCAGGATCATTCTGATAAAATAGCTGTAAAAATGGTTTAGGAACCTAAAGGTCTATGAAGAATGGATTCTAAAAATAGTTCTGCATACACTGGAAGACAGATAAACACCACAAATGTGAAGGCATGCACATGCATGCTCACGCGCGCGCGCACACACACACACACACACACACACACTCTTGCTAAGATGACAATGAATTTATATCCATAAACATGGCTGGGGTGACCTGCCTGATGCGATGTCTAGGCCAAGTACCCTCTTGCATCCCTCCTCTTCTCTGGGTCTCCTCACACGTCTCTGGACTCAGTGTCTCCCACCTGACTCCACACTGAGTTAATTTCCAACTCTTGACACAATTCTAAGACTCGAGCTCCTGTTTGCTGGCCTGTGTCATCGTCTTTATGCCAATAATCCCTTTAGCACCAAAGTTTTGCCAGGATGGAGACTCACTTTTGCCTCTGTCAGTTTCTCTTGGAACTGCTAGAATGTCACCCCACACTTAAGATTTTGTTTCCTGATAACAACTCCTGGCCTTATTGCACGTCACCTGTTTTTAACTCTATTCCTGCTACCACTGCCCTACAATCTGTCGAGCACTGACTGTGTACCAGACAACATAATCGGCCCATAACTTCCTGCAAGTCGTGTACAGTATTGTGGACAGTGATGCTGAAGACAGGGTGCACTTTGTTCCACCAGTTCTTAACTGTGTGATGCAGAGCAGGATACTGGATGCCACTAGGCTTCAATGCTTATCTATAAACCCACAATACTACTCAGGGTTTTGATGAGATCCAATGCAGTAATAATGTAAGTCAGGTGCACATGCTGAGAGCTCACAGAAGGTTAGTACAGTTATTATATATTAAGCCTAGAGGAACCTCATAGCAATTCAGTGCCACAGATATTTATGCCCACTTCACAAATGAAGACCATAAAGCTTAGTGCTAAGTAACCTATCCAAGGCCACTGATAGAGTTGGAATTGAACCTAAGTCTGTCTGATTCCAAATTCATTCATTTAGCAAATATTTGTTCTCTACCTAAGAGGTGCTGAGTGTACGGTGAGCACCGACATCAACCTCCCTTCATCAGAGCTGGGCTGGGTGCTTCTCTCTGGAGTCTTCACAGTGCTCCCCAGCACACTGTTTGACAGAGCTACTTGTTAAAATGTGAAACGCATCACTTTTTGGCCACATCCACAAAACTTTCCCATATGCGATCCTCCCCATCTAGTTCTTCAACTGCTCAGTACAGGGAGAGGACTCAAGATCCTAAAAGTTTCTGAGTAATAAGATAGTAGAAACCTGGTTCTACAGTAGCTGCTTGGGGAAAGATCCCTAGGAGAGGCATCAGACCAGGAACACCAGTATGGACTTTTGAATGGCAAGAATAAAAGAATATTTACTGTTTAAGCCACTGATGTGTGGGGCTTTTGCTACAGTAGTCAGGGCACAGTGACTAATGCAAGCTCCAGAGGTACTCATGTGCGGCCCAAGCCTAGGCCCATCCTTGAATCTTGTGCTATTACTATAGCTGCTTTCAGGTTACCTTGCTTTCCCTCATCTTTGAGCCTTTGATACTGTGTTTCCTCCTTTTCTTAGCTGGGTCCTCAGAAACTGAGACATGGTTAGGAGTATAAGTGGTTTTATGGTGGCAATGCCTCCAAATAAAAAAGGAGGAGGAAAAACAGAGGAAGCCCTCAGACTATGAGGCAGATCTGACAAGAAAACAAGATTCAGAAAAGAGTCTCAGAGCTGACAATGCTTGCTCAACACCATGGGGTGCTTCAGAGCAGATTACCGGCTAAAGTCCCCTGTGGGGCATAAATGTTCAGACCATAGTTCTCTTGCTGGGCTTAGTCATTAGCTGGGCTACCTGGGAAAAAAATCACACTCCAACCTTAAAAGCTGAGGCAGATTCTCCAATTCCTGCAGGTGGACACCAAGCTACCTCACTGGTTTTATATGAACAGCAAACTTAAAGAGATATCCAGGCATCCAAGTGGCATACCCATGCTGGTACACTCTGCCCATAAATGTCTTTTTTCTCCAAAACTGGGCAGCTCTTCTTCATTTTTAAAATCTTGTTATAGTCATCAATGCTTCCAGCAAGCTTTATATGATTCTCCAAATTCAGATTATGTGCTGCAGCAGGCAGACTAACCCTCCAAAGATATGCATACCTGACTCAGTACTGTAAATAGATTAAGTTACATGACAAAGAAGTCAAGATTGCGGACCACCTTAAGATTGTTAATTGTACTGATTACAGCTCACAAGGGGAACAGACTTAGACATAATATAATATATACACATATACATATGATAGAGGAAGGATTTACAGGCAGCCTTACAAAGCCAGGGTAGAAGAATGCAAAAGGGCCACCTACCAGCTGGAGAATGGGAAGATCCAGCCGAAGGTCAACGTCCTGGAGCTCACTGCAAAGTTATTTGCAAGTCCACGTCAAGAAGCCAAAGATCTGTATTATAAGCCTAAAGAATCTGGGCTGGAAGCCTAGAGACCAATGTCTCAAGACCGTGGCAAGACTGGGTCTCCTCCCAAGAAGCAAAAGCAAAACTTCCTTTTACTTTCCCTTTTTATTCCATCCAAACTTCAAGCCTATTGGTGGGTGCCACTCATGCCCAAGGTGAACCTTCCCTCTTCAGCAAATCAGTTATCCAGACGCACCCAGATCTGTGCTAAATCCACAGGCATTTCTTATTTGTTGACACCACAATTAATTATCACATTAATCATCTGACTTTCCTAGGGGGGAAATCATCCTGGATTACATAGGTGGGTCCAGTTTAATCAGAAGGACTCTGAGAAATGGAGAAAAGAGGAAGGAGAGATGAAGATCCTTTGCTGTCTTTGACAAGACATGGCCTTTATCAGCCAAGAAATGTGAGCAGCCTTTAGAAACTAGAAAAAGTAAGAAAATGGATTCTTCCTTAAATCATCCAAGAAGAAATTAATCCTTGCTGACACTCCGATTTTCAGCCCTGTGAGATTCATTTCACACTTCGTGCCTCTAGAACTATAAGAAAATTAATCTGTGGTGTTTTAAACCGCTAAATCTGTGGCAATTTGTTATAGTAGCAATGCAAAATCAATACAGACACCCATCATACATGCCAAGCAACTGTATTTCCAATAATCATAGCATATTTCTGTGCTTTTACTTAATAGCTCACATAGCAGGTGCTTATTAAATATTTGTTGAGTTATTTCAGCTGCTCTATTTCTGACTTCTAACCATGAATATATCATGTTGGATATTGACAAAATGATCTCCAAAATTACTCCTGTCTCTACTTATCTCTGGTTCACAATCACATAGATTTTTAGTGTTATTTACTTTTAGGACCAGTTTTAAAAGCAGATTGCTTGATATATAGGTGCAGAAGATCCATTGTCTCTAGTTGGTCCTTATTGGTTTGCTTGTTTGTTTACCATAACCAAAAAAAAAAAAATACTCTCCCATTAGTCTCAATGAACTAGATAAAGAAATTAAAATAGCCAAAATAAAAGATCATGTTCCCAAAAAATATTACTCAGATTTCAAAATATTCTCCTACTCTTGCACTCTCCTGTTTGTTAGATGTGCCACATTCATGGTCTCACAATATCAAAGTACGAAGTTATGAAGCAAGGGAGGAGAAAATTAGGAGAGTTTTATTGAAAATAAGAACAAAAATCCTCCCTTAATTTCCAGGAGGGGTCCTGATCTAATGTAGCCAGTGAGGAGATTTGTCAGGGGTAATTGATACAGCAAAATCACCACATGGGTCAAACTATAATCATCCTACAGGATTACAAATACAGACTCCTAGCTAATATTCATCCAATAGAGAAGTCTCATAGCAAGGGTGTATGGAAAGAACAACAGCATTTTTGGAAAGGGAAGGGACTACAGGCCCAGGTGTTCTGGCCACCTGTCTACCAGTATGTGTCAGACATCTTTCTGGGCCTGCTGGGCCAGATGTTGCCCGTGGCAGCATAAGCTCATGTTGCTGTCTCCCTCCAGGGAGTCATGTAGGCCTTCCCACCGCTTCTCTGCCCTGAGGCTTGGTACACTCGCCTCCAGCCACAGTTCTGTGCTGACCTTCTTGAGGGAGCAATCTCTCTCTCTGACCATGTATTAACTTTCTAACTTAGCTGTCTGTAATGATGGAGACTGAAATATCCCTAACTGAATTATTCAGTTCTGTGGGTCATATTCTATGCCACCCTGAACATGTAAGGTAAACAAGCCAGTGAACTCCTGCTTTAGCTTATGCAACTTTGAGTTGTATTTCTGTTATATGAAAACCAAAAGTTGTTGACCAGCAAGAAGTCATCACAGTCTTGCAGACCCATAAACTTAAAACTCAGGTCTTAGAAATGACCAGTCTTAAAGGAACTAAACTGCATTAACCCAATTTAAAAGACACTGATGTATAAATGAAAACTAATTCAATAGGGATTTTTCTAAAACACTATTAACATCTTCCATCTAAGGCACCCAGTGTTCAGAATAAGATGACATGGACAGCCAAATCAGCAAAGCAAAGGACACTTCACAGTGGAAGTTAGAGCAGAGAAAGGTGGCTAATTTGGACTTATTTTCTGTGAACCAAGTCTTATGATCTACATTGCTGCCCAAGAGAACACACCTGAATTTGAATCTACTAAATTCAGCACATTTCTTCTCTAGACAATGTTACATAATCATCAGACTTCCTTTTTATAACTCAGATTGTCTATTCCTCCTCTGTTCATAGAACCTAATCAAATTTTTATTCTTTCTCCAAACATTCTGTTTCCTGAACTGCAATCCATTTGTCTTTCTGCCTTCATAATCTATGATCTGATTACCATGGTTGACTTTGTAGATGTTTTAATACTTTCCTGACAAACATTTTTGGAAAATTTCTTGGTTTGCCTTCACAGGTAGCCAATCTCACCTACTGATGTTGATTTGTAGTAGTTTAGGATAAATACTGCCTCTGGGTAGAAGGCTAACTAGGACTGGAGAAGCTGCTGTGTATTTGAGCTGTCAACTTTCCAAGTACCTGAGGTCATAGTTTTTAAAATTGAGGGTCAAATTCATAGCAGTGTAACAACATAACAGATGCTAAGTATATAATTTAGTGCATTTAAACAGTTGCATTTGGGTAGCCAATACCCAAATAAGATCTAGGACATTTCCATAAGCCTAGGAAGTTCACATAGGCTCATTTTAATACCGAAAGTTTCACAGACTTCAGGAAATATTAGTCATACTTTCAATATGCATTGAGAAAATACAATGTGTGGACAAAATATTTGTGCAATCATACTTGCACCTTCTGACACAAAGCCACCCCTAATTCAGCAATGTTTCACATATCTACTATATTTATTTTCATAGTCGTAGTTCCATTGAAGTATTTGAAAAAAGAACTGTTCGCCTATGTTTGAAGTATTACTCATCTGGTGAAGAGATAATGCTCACTGTCTATAAAAATTCAAATGCCTTTAGAAAGAATCCTCCAAACACTTTGCCAAGATTTTATGTCTCTCATTTAATAGACTCTGCTTCCACTTTCCATAGTGTGTATGCACAACTGTGAGCATGTGGGTGAAAGTTGGAAAACATTCGGCAAAGTACAAAAAGCCTCCTAATAACACTGTGATCATTAGCTGGGTGTGGTGGCAAATGCCTATCATGCCAGCACTCGGGAAGCTGAGGCAGGAGGATTGCTGTGAATTAGAGGCCAGCCAGAACAACTCAGCTAGAGCCTACCTCAAAAAAAAAAACATTGTGACCAGTGACACAAATTCAGTGAAATAGAAGTCCAACTCTGCCTTTAATGAATGGGCAATTAATCCTTTTTGTAGTTTTAGTTCCTTCTTTCTTTGTTTGGAATGATGACTGAAGAGGTTTTGCATGAGGATAAAATGAGAGAACATAGAAGAAACTTGAAAATTCCACTTCATTCTTATTGCTACTTATTAATAAACATAGTATTTGAAGGGATATATTTTACAAACTATCCCATTTGTTGGTCTTTTAGTTGGCCAGCTGCATGCTAATTTGTGGAATTAGGATCTTTTACAACAGTGCAAAAACACCTGTTATAAGGAAAGGCTAGGGGAGGGTAATCCTAATCAGAAAAGAGCAACTCAGTCATATTAGACTTTCGGAATCCCATCCAGGTACTCTGAGAATAGGACTATAATCTTAGACTGGACTCTACCACTGAGTTATATTTGAATTTTATGAAAGGGAAATAGCCCAAAAGTGATAGGGGATTTACCCAAGTCAACACAAGCAATTCCAGTGGAGTGAGGGCTCAAGTTCAGCTTTGACTCCTACATCAGTGCTTGTTGCTGCTACTGATTAATAAACTACCTGAAATGGTATGTTTTACTAAGGAATTTTTCACAAGAAATAAGATAGGTAAGTATGCTGGATATAACCAAAACTAAAACTCTTCAGGAGTTTCTTTGACATGTGGCATCATATTCCTATGTAAGGAAATATGTCTGTATGAAATTGCTTTTCTGACAGTTTCCATTCTCCTAGTATGTCTGTCTGAGAAGTATTCTAACTCCCACAAGAGACTAAAACATTTGTTCTCTCTGCGTCTTTATAATCCCCTCGCAGGATAGAGTTTGTCGAGGGCTGCATGGGCAGCTGAGAGCCTCTGCAGTGCATTCCAACTTCATAAACAGCACCCATGCCATCTTCACCCTGAGTGGCCCTTTCACATCTGAGCTATGCTCCACCTCTGACGCCCAGGGGTTCAGTAACCACCGAACACACCATGGATCCCCTAGGGTAAGTATTAAACTGAGGGATTTCAGAGTAGTCAGAGCTGAATCCTTGTTGAAAGAACACATCCACTTAAGTCATAAAACACCTTGAGTGGTTTTCTAGGGAGCAAGAAATTTGTTTCTCTTGGTCTTCAAATCCACAGTCCCAAGAACAAGAGAGGCCACAGCAGAATCCAGCGCTATACTTCTGGTACTCAGCTCATCTCTAGCCCAAACACTTAGTACAAAGGCAGCAGAGTTGGTAAGATGGGCTAGAAATGGCCCACTATCATCTGATACTCTGTAATATTTGTCAACAGGCCAATAGAAAGTTCTCAAGGCTCCTAAGTGAATAAAATGTACTTTTTATCAACTGGACGAAGTCTAACTACCTTCCCCGTAACTTGAAAGAGATTATGCCTGACAAAGTCTGTTACCATCAACAGCTGCAGCCCCACAGTCACTCACAGTCACTCTATTTGAAACTATTCAAGATGATTAACAATAAAACTTATCAGACCCATCTCTATAGTACATTTCCATCCATGCTGTCAGTGTGGCTGCAAATGGCATCTATTGAAAACTACAAATTTTAAATTTAATCAGGCTTTGGATAAGAAATTAAGTTTTGCCTCACATATCCTATAACTAAATTCTGTCAAATAAAATAGCTTCCATTTATCGAGCATTTAGTTGTCAAACAAAGTGTATATTTCTTTGTAGTTCATTATTCTCCACCAACCTCTGTGTAGTTGATTGTATTAACAGCTTGAAGCTGAGGAAACTGGTGCTCAAGAAACATAAAATTCTAAATAAAATTCCAAACAATTTCTAAGCTGGCAAGTAGCAGGTAGGACCTAGGTACAGCTGATCACAAGCCCCACCTAAGATCAACCACCTGCAACTGCATTTGAGAATCCAGCTCGACACCATCCACTCATCTTTTCAAAGTTACCGCAAGCCCTGCCACTTTGTTATCTCCTGGAACATTGACAGATTTCAGAGGAAGACAGGCCTTCGTGATGGTGTTTGATCAGACTGAAGTCATACCATCAGCACAGGGAAGCGCTAGGTAAGCAGTCTGATTCAAAGACCTGTACTCCTCACCAGTACAGGGAGACCTTCTGGCCCAGTGAAAAACATGGGATCATATCAGAGGTTCACTACCTACCTTTTTAACGAAATAGAAGAAAATAGCAGAGAATAGATTAGAGTAGAAAATATCAGTGTCCCTCACACAGTGAAGGTAAATATAATGTGAACATTTTGTTTTCGGGATGTGTGTGCATGTACTAGATCATAATGTAGTATATTTGTCAGCACAAATTATGAAAAAATTCACAGGCTCTGCATTATATAAATAAGATATTCTCCAAAATGGATCATTCTTTTCCCTTTCTAAATATTTCACATTGCTACATCCTTTTTCTTGGTCTTTTTGAGATAGGTTCTAGCTGTGTGGTTCAGGCTGGCCTTGAGCTCACTTTTTAGTCCAGGCTGGTCTCAAACTCACAATGATCCTCCCGCCTCAGCCTGCCAAGTACTGGGATTACAGGTGTGTGCCACTATGCCCAGCTGCTACATCCATAATACCACTATTTTTCCTCTTAGTTGCACTTGATGACATTTAGTTTGATTACCTTTCTTGGCCCATTCTAATATTTAGTGATAGTGACTCCAACAATTCTGTTCATTTATTTTAACAATTATTTACTAAGTGCTTACTATATGTTATGTCTTAAAATAGCCACAAGGGATACACTGGTCAGTGAGAGACATAGTTGTTGACTTAAAGAGCTTACAACCCAAAGGAGAAATGAGAAGTTAATTTCCCAAAGGAGAAATTAATTCACAGGTAGCATAGAAAGCTCTATGATGAAAGCCCATTTAAAATTGGACCTGAAGGCTGAGGAAGAAGATAGGTAAGTATGCTGGGCAGGAGAGAACAAGTGTGAAAGCGAGAGAAAGAACAAGCCCCGTAATGCGGGGTGGGACATGGAGTTCGAGAGGGGCAGGACGGCCTAGGCGCTAGCTAATGTCAAGTGGTCAGCAAGAAAAAAGGCCACAACTAACTTTGCAAATGCTGCAGATATTTCCAGCCACCCCCTACCCTGTCAGGCTCTGTTTATATTCTCCTGCTCTATTGAAGGGCCTGAAACCAAGGCCATAAGAAATGACTTTGCCCCTTTCTCTACCCCCACCAGCCCTGACTTTATGGATCCTTAAAAATCTATGAGCTAAAAGAACAAGTATGTCGCCTCTCCTCCTTCCTATCTTCTCTGTAACTGCTGACAGTTGGCCTCTGGACTGAGAACTTTGCATGTGGCTCTGACCGAGTTGCTTGGCCCTCTCTCCCTCAGTTCTGTCCCTGTAAAATAAAGAGACTAAACATCCTAGGCCCAGGTACTCCTATCAAATAAGGTGGCATCTACAAAATGTTTGGCTCACAGAAAGTGCTCAGTAAACTCAAAGTGTTATTTTGAAAAGCTTTCTGGAAGCTTCTCCATATGCTGGGGGGACTTCATTTTGTTACAGTCTTTAATTGCAGAATTTTTCTTGACCCTATGCAAAGATTACTGCAGAACAATTACTTTATTTGGTTATATATTAACAACAGAAGGAAACACAAACATTGAGGATTTGTCAAGTCTACTTATGCTCAAGGAGTTAGTATATTCTTTATGAATATGTTGGAATATTGCTGTATTCCAATACAGCAATTGTTCCAATAAGAACAATATTGTATTGCTCTTATAGATAAATCTGCCCATTTGGTTCTTTTTTTAGAATATTAGAATAATGCATGATGAAGTTTTCCCCAGTGCTAGTGAGACTAAAGCAATTTCCTACCTGGTGCACCAAAAACAGATCTGGAAATACTGGATTCAGATGCTATGATGCATATTCAAATTTTCCATGTAATGGATCATAGAGTAGCATGACCAAGTTGAAGGACCAGTGATTTAAAACGTCTCTTTTATGTTCTATATACTGAAATATTAATAGAGTAGAAAAATCAAAATGAAAGCAATTTAGGGATTCTCGTGTCCTCTGATTACAGGCTCATTTCTGTGGGTCCAATTTCAGACAAAGAAAAGGGATAATGGAAAGGAGCACAGCAGGGGAAGCAAGAACGACAAAAGCACTAGGAAAGGGAACAGCACCAGAATCCAAGGGGCAGCATCAAACCGCCCGGCTCCACAAAGCAGCGCTGCTGCCGTCCTCCTCTTAGCAGAACCCCCGGCTGAGCAACGGGCTGCTGCATCAAAACCTGGCAACCTTTGTGTGCTGCAGCACGTCTTTCACTGCTCATCACCACTTGGAAAGAAAGCTTCCATTCGCATTTTGGAACACTCTGGCCTGAGAGGTCTTTCCAGTGCTCTCTGAGAGCCAAGTCCCCCTAGCAGACTACAAGGTCTCTTCTTCACCCCACCTCTTCTTGGACCTGCGGGGGAAAATCCTTCCGCTCCCCATGGAGAGGAAGCCTAGTGGACTGAGATGGAGCACGGCCATGGCAGGGTGGAGTTTCCTTGCAGCTGGAATTGTGCAAAGAAGATGGTACATTTCCCCGAAAAGGGCAACTCCGTATTCATTGGATTTCATTACGTGCAGCGTCAGTACCCTAAGTCAAACATATAAGCAACAAAGGAGACTTGATTGTCTAAAAATCTGTCACTAATACTCAGATCAGCTGATCAAATGTTTTTGGAGATTCTCTCTCTCCCTCCCTTCCCTCTCTCTGTCTCTCTCTCTCTCCTGCCCCCACTTGCTGGCCAGCTGTCCTGAGTTGCTGGACACAGCTTCTTACTTAAGCTCCCCCATGAGGGTAAAAATGACCTGAAGTAGAACTAATGTTTAACTAGTTTCAAAACCTCATGTGAGAAATTTGCCTCCTTCTCATCAATTCCAGCACCAATCTTAGCACTAGTTCTGCTCTATGTGCCCTGCAATGGGTACAGACAGTTTTCTTTTTTTCTTTTT